>VZTV01081043.1:30687-42634 GCA_013400875.1 Anhinga rufa
TTTTTTGCATTTAATGTATTGGAAGAGTTGTTTGGTGGGGTTTGGTTGGTTTGGTTTTTTACCTGACTTCAGGACCCTTGAAGTGTAGAAATAAAATGTAAGTTCTGAAGTAAAACCATGGATCCTTTTAAATCTACAGAAGTTAGGATCCATCTGTAATGCAGCATCTGATTATTTAAAATACTTATGGAAGCTTTAGTGTAATTTGTATCTATTGATATTCCTTCTCACTAAAATATAACTTCCAGCTAATACATACTTCAAATAGTACAAAGGAGCTGGATCAATTCCTATTATCACAAAAAAGTTATGCAACTGCAAAAGATACATTTTGTCTGTGTATTAATGCTGCTTAAGACCTCAGAGGAAGTAGTGGGTGTTCATGCTCAAGACTTCGGTATTCATCACATTCACAAAAAAAATTGAGAAATCAAGCATCCAGCAGTTGTAATTATTTCAAAAAGCTCAGCCCACTTCTATGGTTGAGGCTTAGCCACCCTCATTCAGCATCCGAAACATGAGATAAAATAACCAGGAAGCAAGAGCAACTTACTCATAATCCTGCCTAATATTTTGTCTCATTTCCAATGTTTTCATTTTTTGCTTTTCCAGAATTCCTGCTGTGGAGGCATAGACACTTGAATAAATTAGTAAAGCAGAACAGAGCATTTTTTGTACTTCCAAAGGAGATGCAGGCTAACTGACTGTTACATATGCCTCTCTCATGCCTTTGGTAATGATGCATAGGCTATAGTTTGCAAAAGAAAGATGACCTCTCTAGCCAATTGTATTACTGCCAGCCCACTAGCATTTAGCTGAACCGGAGGGATCTTTTCTGTGCTCTGAACAGTGAGACTTTCAGTTCTTTATAAAGGTTCAAGTGTTAAAGTTGCCATTCATGGTGACCAGTCCCATCTGACTGTCAATGAACTGTCCTGGCCCTTCTCCCCTCATGACTTAGCCTTTTGTTAAATTTTTGCCTCCAAACTTTTAGAGTGCAGTTGAAGTTCTAGGATATGAAACAGCAAAGCTGCACATCTTCTGCGTGTTTGCTCACTCCGCGTGCACAGAGAGGGCTTTCAGTAGTTTACCAAGACAGCTCACTACTCAAAGCCTAATGAACACCCACTGTCTGGGGGATTTCATGTTTCCAAGGAAGATTTGCAGCCTTTCCTTTCCTGTAGGAAGAAAATCTCCCTGCTGTACCTTACTCAAGAATCCTGGCTCTGAACAAACCTGAGTGGCTGTATGTACTGCTGGGAGTGATTGCTGCTGCCATCTCAGGTGGGGTCCATCCTACATTCTCTGTTATATTTGGAAAAATCATTGGGGTAAGTTTTTTTTGCAAATGGATGTTGCAGTCCTGAGCCTCCCTCATGCTCAGCCAGTTCTCCCTATGTAAGACTCTGAGTGGGATTCATTTGTATAAATGGATCCAATGAAAACTGGAGAAATGGTGAAGTGAGCCTCTAGAGGCAGAGCCTGGTGGAACTGCATCGGACTAGCAGAGGAAAGGAGGAACAATAGTTGGAGCTGGGGAAACAAATTAGCGAGATGTAGGTTAAGTGGAAAGCTGGACTGTCTTCTGGCCCTCAACAGAAAGTTGACTGCAGACTGATGTCAGGTTCCAGGATACTTGCTAAGAGAAATTGAAGTAGACAAGTTTCTTGAGATGAAGGCTGGTTTATGTAACTGGCACTCATTGTCTATGTACTCATGTTTGTGTTTTTTTCTTGCGTAGGCTTTTCAAGAAACAGATCCAGAAAAGAGGAATAAAAACACTTTGGTGCTTTCTTTAATGTTTCTTTTACTTGGAGGGATTAGCTTAGCAGCATACATAATCCAAGTAAGTGTCACTACACTGAAATGTTAGAAGTTCTTAACTCCCCAGCAGACTGTAGGTATAACTCATATCAATGCAGTCTGAGAAGCAAAACACCAATCAGAGCTTATAGAAGTGCCAGGGTTCTTCCTGACATATGTGGGGTTTCTTGATGTGTTTACTTAAAGACATATGTCCATATTTGCTTTTGCTCTAAATAAGCCACTGAAGGCAACGTGGATTCAACATGATTGAAATCGAAGTTGATGGTCTGGCCTTAAAAGTCAAAGTTAACACTGACATTTCTCGTTGATAGTCTATAGGCTCTTGCCAAGGTAAGTCTAAAATAGACTCTTTCCATAGCAGATGGTTTCTTTCATACCATCAAACAAACTCCATCGTTTGCTGTCCTCTTATGACTGCTCCACAGCTTGCAGGAAACAGTTACTGCACATTGACATCCATATCATAAAATCCATTCGTACGATCTCTGTGAGTGAATGTCTCTGGTAGCAGTCAGAGCAGGGAGGCCAATGACTAGATAGGCTCATTTATCTTCTAATGCTGCTGAGGCATATGAATAAGGCATTACAACGAAGGTCTCACCTTCTTTGCCATGTTGTTTCCTTTCTGTGGGAAAAAATTTTTAGGTTCTAGGAATGTGAATGACACTTTTCCCAAGATTTATATATTCACAGGAGGTTGTAGGACTCTTTTTGGTGTCATTGCTTTTGTTGTGTGGCTTTATAAATAGAGTTAAAGCACCAAATGAGAAAATGTGACTCTCTTTCCCCCTCCAGGGATTCATGTTTGGGAAGTCCGGGGAAATACTAACAATGAGACTGCGCTCTTTGTCCTTCAGAGCATTACTTCAGCAGGTATAAATTATGCAGCTAGTGTACCATGAGAGCCAGATGACTTTTGCAGACTGTTGCAAGATACACATTGGGTTTCAGTTGTGTGGTCTGGAGAAAAGAAAACAAAAACATGTCTCTTCTACCACTAGCTTAGGAAAAAGTACAACTTTTTCTGAAAGTCTCCTGTCCCGTGTGTAGTTTGGCTCAGTGCTGCTACTGCAAATAGTCTAATTTTGAAGGAGTGTCATTGCAGATGTGCACACTTCAGACATGTGAATATGCACACAGTTTGCAGCTGTCTGTATGTGCAAGGATGACCAAAAAAGTTTAATCTCCCCTTGCTTGTGTGGTCATGATGCAAGTATGTGATACATAGATTTAAGTCTAATCTGTTTAGTTATTTAGATTTAAATCTACATACTGCAGTCCATAGCAAGTAGACAATCTGGTAATCTTTTACTGTAAAAAATTCAAATTGCCCTATTCGTCAAGAATTACTTACCCATGAGAAGAATAATGTTACTTATGTTAAACCCTTCCTGTTGATTTGTGCAATTTCATGTTACTTGCATAGGAGTTTTGAGAACACATAACTTAGCACTCCACACGCCCATTAGGGCAAGAACCTGTGTGTTCATAGAAACATCTGAAAGGGAATAGGAGAGGGAAAATTAGTGATTAAAAAAAACCCTGCTATAGCCTTTGGAAGTAACAGGGCCTCATTTCCTTTCTGTATGAACAAATATAGAAGGGCAATTGCTCTTCTATAGTTAATTGAATAAGTAACTTGTGAGAAGAGTTAACCTCTTCAGGCCCAAGGAAGGACTGAGTGAAAGGGGTTTATAATAAAAGTTTCTAAATAGGCACATTCAGAAGAATATTACAGTTAATAATGCTTTGATTGTGAACAATCAGAAGTTCACAACGGAATAATACTTTTAAACTTTTTCTTTCAGTTTATTTGTAACATGCTGACTATAGAGGAAGAATATTGCGTGTACTTCCATTTCCTCATATGCTACCTGAGCTGGAAATGTTTGTTCATTTTATTAGTAATCTTGATAAAACTGAAATAAGAAAGGAACATGTAACTTTTTGAAACAAAACCAGTGTCTTTTCTTACAGGAGGTTGGATGGTATGATGATCAGAAAAATGCTGTTGGTGTTCTGCTAACTCGGCTTGCCACAGATGCTTCCCGAGTCAAAGGGGTAGGCCGATTCTTTTTTATGTGCTTTTAAGATTATTTTTTTTCCTACAAATATTAATTGTAATTGAGAAGGGACGCTGAGATTATTTCAGAACACAAAGTAGTAAATCTACCCCACAGGTTGGCAGATGCATTTACATAGCATGCTCTTGACACCTTGGAAATGGCTTCCCAGCTGATAATTTATGAGAACTATGAAAAATCCAGCAGACGTTCATGTACCTTTCATTTCCCTCCCTGCAAGTCTTTAAGTAAAGCATATAATAACTGTAGACCTTTTCACCACGCAAAGTGAAATCTGTATGTGCTGGGGACCAGAATCAGTGGACCTCAGGTTTTTACACACTTTGATGGGTGTCATCTGAGTACCATTAAGAAGTTGCATCTGCATATGATACAAACCTTTACTAATCTTAATGAAGAGAATTATTCTTCCCATCCCCACCGAATGTGCTTCACACACAAGGAGGCCAAATGGTAAGAAATGGCCCAGCATTAATAAAAAACACCATGGAGGCTGACAGCCAAGGGAGGGAATGACTCAAGGTGCTGGTATGGGAGAGGTGGACACTGGACACCTGCAGGAGAATATGGCAAATTCTGCACAATTCCTCTTACTGCTCACCTCACCAGCGGTCCCTGATGATCTGCTAGGTGCATCTCCATTTCTTTCCTTCTCCATGGAAAAAAAAAAAAAACCAAAAACACACTCTTTTGTGATGTCCCCCAATCGCCGGGCTTATAGGGGAAAGTTTTCTGTTTTGTTTTAAGATGTCTTTGTGTCCTTTAATCCCTACGTTTTTCAGTCTCAGTAGACTTTTGTTTCTCTCTCCGGTCCTCCTTCCTTATGGGCTAGTAGTGAGAAAATGGTCTGACGGAATTTAGTCACTTCCATTTTTTTAAAGTTCCGGTTTGTTCCAGTGGCTTTGAACTATATCACCCTGTCAGGGCAGTAGAAAGGAGGGGTGCATAGGGTCCCCTAAATACAAAAGCTAACTAAGGGCATTAATTTCTTTCCAAAGCTATTGTGTTCTCTGGAGCGCTACAGAGTAAGTAAGAACTGTGCCTCATGCTGTGCTGGCTGAAGTTTCCAAATCCATCTTTATGTGCAGCCCCTAGAACATATGGCAACAATTCACCTCAGCATTGGTTTAATTATTACTATTTTAAATTTTATTGAACAAGAAAAGTCTTTTCAGGGCAGGAAAGTCTTTGGCAAAAGGGAGAAGAATTTTGCTTCCCGTCCAAGGATTTTTCTTTCCATCAAGCCAAATTTTGGAAGATGAACTATTTCCACAGGGCTGCTTTCAGACCTTTTTTCTGCAGATCAGAGCCCACCCGGATGCTGGATGTTAATCATATCTGTTTTTAAAAGTTCTTGACCAAAAGGTTACACAGGTTGGGAGGAGACAGGAGTTCTTCAGTATGAGTTCATCTTTCCTACTCATTATCCCTTCTGAGATAAAGCATTTCTGCAGGGTGGCCAAATTCAGATTATTTTTTTCTAAGAACCCACCTCCAGGTGCAGCAGTGTGAGAACCTGAGGATGAGTAGCTTCCACCACCATTAGTGGGATGGATCAATGGATGACTGTTGTTAGAAAGAAGCCCCTCTTGCCTAACACTGGTCACCCAACAGACAACCTGCACTACTGTGACAGTGGCCACAGTCTTCTGTGGTAGTGCAAGAACTCCCAGTTATATATTTCATTAAAGAACTACCATGACCAACTGTTTAGACTCCTTTAACCTTGCTTGAAAGCCCAAATGCTGGCAGGTAAGAGGAACGTCTAGGAACAGTTACATAAGTAGATGTATAATGTCCACACACATCATCATGCATGGTTTCATTTTCCAGCTTAACTGCTGGCCTTGGCTGCGTAGCGATTTCAAGTGGTGATATAAGTAACAAAAAGAAAATTTAATGATGGATATTTGGGGGTTTCTGGGGTTTTCTTAGGCAACTGGAAGCCGCCTTGGACTGATGACTATGACTGTCTTTACCCTTCTGACTGCCATCATTATTGCTTTTGTATACGGCTGGCAGTTAACTTTGCTTATCCTGGCCTGCATTCCTTTCGTTATTGCTACAAATGCTGCGAGAATTAGCTCTGTGTCTGGTCATGCTGCAAAAGATCAAAAAGCTTTGGAAGAGGCTGGAAGAGTAAGTTCTCCAGTTTTAACTACAGGGTTATGGTGTGAGATCACTTTCAAGGGCAACACTGTAGCTACATTACAGCTGACTCAATTATCCAAGAAAAATGAAGGAGGGAGAGGACAGGACAGGGTGGGGTATGAAGGGAATGTTTCTATATTCCCGAGAAAAGCAAAACATAGATAACACAAAACATCTGTAAATTAGGCTATAAAAAATGCATTTGAAAGCCTCCATAGTGTGTTTCTGGGCAGGAACAGCTGTAACGGCAGCAGCCCCAGCACCAGCACCGGTGTACCTTGTGCCTGGGGCAAACAGTGTAGCTCTGCACTGCTCTGTGCTGTGGCCAGAAGCGTTGCAGGGCTGACCCACTGAGCCCTGACATTGCTATTTTTTTATTCCACCATAAAATGCAAACCATTAATGTGCTCAAGAGTTTCAGGGTACTGCCTTCATTCACCTGACTACGCTCTTCCAGAAGACAGAAGTAGTCCATGCAAAAGTGCAAGCACGACTGGGGTTTGTTCCTACTTTATGAAATAGGGTTTAAATCATTGGGATCACAACTCATGGGTTAGGGCAGAGGCTGGCCCAAGGTTCTGAACTCAAACACGTTGTTGGCTTCAGCCCCACCTTGTCTTGTGACCATGGGGTAAATAATCTCGTTGCTCTGAGCTTTCCTTCACCTGGTAATAGACCTTGATCTCTTCTCTTAAGCAAACACTTTCTTATCTAAAATAATAAATGCTAGAGAAGAAATCAAGTGTTATGGGGATGTGTTGTACACTGCAGTTGTAAGGGATTACCTCTTATTTATTTTATCTCCCAATTTAGATTTCAACAGAATCGGTTGAAAACATAAGAACTGTAGCTTCACTGACCAGGGAAGAAGCATTTTATGAAAGATACGTTTCAAGTTTGAATGGTCCATATAGGTGGGATTTTTTTCTTTAATAATTCTTTTTTTTGTACATTTTAGTCTTTCAGACATATTGTAAATACATTTTTTGCAAACTGTCCAATACCAAAAGGTTCAGGAAGTGTATCAATAGCAGTTTACAGTTTTGAAAATTGTTCTCTTGGTATATTTTAATATACATTCTTAAATGCAGAGTGAAAAATATTTGCAGGATTTGCCTTTTCATTATGCACTTTATAAACTGCATTCTCTGTATATGTGTTACAGAATATTTTGTTTTATTGTGTATGCCTAGAATATCAGACATGTTCACTCCATGTCAGAGTATTGGATTGATACAAGTTAACTCAGGAACTGACAGTTAATCCCCATACCACACCCTTTATAACATAAACCAGTTCTATTTCCTTCAAGTGACTTTGAAACCTTGAAATGAACTTCATATGTTTCCCTTGTTTGACCTGCTACATCTCACTGTCTTGTCTCCACTGTCTCCATTCAAATCATCAGGGATGCCAGATCTTTCTAGCTCCATTTTATTTAAACAAAATAGCCCAAAATCTAATTTGTTTCTTTCCTCCTTCAAGGTAAATAATGTAAAAGAAGGAATTTAAAATGATGCATTGTTTAATCTGTTCTCAGCCAAAATAGTGTTAAAATTCAATGTCTGGTGAACTGGTAATACCACAGATAAGGGCAGGATGCTCGACTGGACTGTCAAAGGTCTCTGACTTACAGCTCAGACTAGAAAGGAGATTTTCATTTCCTCAGAGAGCATCCTAAACCATGAGGGCAGAGAGTTCTCTGGACTCTGATTCAGTGTGCATTCAATTAGCTACACAAAATGAAACTTCTCCAGAAGGACAGATTGAGAAATAGAGGCTTAGTCTGAATCCCTGCGGGGATACCCAGCGATTTGTCCCTGCTCTGAATCGGGATGAATGGTCTCTGCTCGGATGGGAAGACCTGGCGGAAGCCCACAGGCAGCTCTTAGGCTGGGCTGGAGCCTGCTTTTTTTCTTAATAAAATGGGACATATGTGGTAGTTGTTTGGTTTTTGTTTGTTTTTTTTTTTTTTAACTGCTCTAGTCACCCACCCTGCTATGGAAAAGCAAAGGAAGAGATTCAAGATAGCATAAATGAGGGTGAAGGATCCCATTGCTCTAACTTTCTGTCCTAAGGGCAGTTCCATGCCGTGATGGAGGGTGTTTTTAGGGTCTGGCAGGGCTTGTTTGTGAGTGTGCATGTGTTCTGGGCCTATCTGTGGTATTTTCAGGGGGTGAGCTGTATTGCTTGAAAGCTTTGAGAAATCTGGCCATCCCCCAGCCAGTGTCTGCTGTTTCGTTTTTTACAAGTTATTTACAGAAAGTCTCTTCCTTTATCAGAGATTCTCTGACAAAAGCCCCTTTCTATGGATTTACCTATGGAGTAGCTCAGTGTGCAAACTACTTTATTAATGCAGCAGTCTTCAGATTTGGGGCATGGCTAATCGCTCATAGTCTGACCAACTTTGAAAATGTATTTATGTGAGTATACTTTATAAAAAATTTTTTTAAAAATCAATACACGTGCTAGTGGTTTCAATGCATGAAAATTATTTCATCAAATTACAGAGGTAATGGGGCATAGAGATTCAGGAATTCAGTTTGGTTGGGAGCGCGGTTCAGGCAGAAGGGCTGTTTTGGGGAAAGGCGCGTATGCGGGCAGTGAAGCAGTAGGCGTGTGGCCATGCTCAGCATACCTACTCTGGAGAAGTCTTTGCTGTTTGATGTTCCTTCCAGGCAGAGGGTATTAGATAGTGAAATGTGTGACACCACCACTCACCTACAAAGTAGTTATAGGAACAAATAGGGCTTCCTAATACTGTATAACATTTTAGGTGGCGAGGAGCTCCAGAAATGTCATAATCTAAAGATGATAAAAAACTTTATTCTCAAGGTTTGTTTTTACACATGAGGAAAACAATGCATTATTCTACTTGAAATGAATGATGTTTTGTCTTTTGTTTTTAGAGTCTTCTCTTCCATCATATTTACAGCTATGAAAGTTGCTCAGTCTGCTTCCCTGGCACCAGATTATGGCAAAGCTAGAATGTCAGCCCAAAGAATCTTTCAACTTTTGGACAGAGAACCTCTCATTAACAGTTACAGTGAAGAAGGTGTAAAATTGGTAAGAGGTTTTTTTTTTGTTTGGGTGGGTTTTAGGTTTGGGTTTTTGTTTGGGATTTGGGTTTTGATTGGATTTTTGTTTGTTTGTTTGCTTCAGAAAAATGTTGAAACAAACTAAATTAGTAATGTTTTATTGTCTGCAACTGTATTCGTAGCTTCATATTTTTAGGGTGTCACAGAAGACAGACATTTATATAAAACAGTAGTACTGTTTTGGGTTTTTTTGACCATATTATTTCTGGTTTTCAGTCAGAATTGTATTGCCTTAAATGTAGTTTTGCTCAGAATGAGTTAAAAAAAGATATTTTTCATTCTACTGACCCACCCATCTTAAATGGTTTCAGGAAAATACCAACAATGTCAGTTCCACTAACAGTTGCGTTGTCTTTGTAAGGGTTTACTGGAGAAATAAAATACAAATGCATTTTTCTACTCTTTTTGTAGATAAGAGAGACTAGTTCCTTCAGAGGCAGAACAGTTTTGCCAAAAGCCATCCTCTTACAACTGTGGAAACTCTTACAAGTAAAAATATGCTCTTGTGAAGTCAAACTTACTTAATGTCAAACTAACTTCATGAATAATCTGTTTTGCTCTAAAGTTGGGGGGCAACAACAAGAAAAAAAAAACACACTCAAAAAATAAAAAAAAACTCACCTCTAAACCAAAATTGTCATTAAGGAAAATGACCTCAGCACTCATCAAACTTCTGTGTGAGATGCTTTAAATTTACGTGATCTGGAAGGATTACATTTGTACATCCATCTAATGTTAAAATGAACTTCCTGTGTAGGTTTTAGATGGTAGCCCCTACTCAGGAAGCCATAATCCAGTTTCTATAACTTTAAGCTTATACATGGGATTTTCAGCCTTTAAAGTTATGAGCACATCTACATATTTTCTTGAACCAGGGTCCTCCAGCACAGATGTTGAAAGATTTGGCAGAAGGTCCATGATAAAATAAAACTTAAATGAAAATATTTCTAGTATAGACTGGACTCAAATACCAGTGACGCCTGTGACTTCAGCAAAGCAAAGCTTTGAGCCCATTAAATTAGATCATCAGCTGCTGTGAGAGCATTGTACTAGTGGTGCTGCTAGTATGTACACAGGGATGACTCCTACCTCAAACAGTAGGAGAGGCAATAGCCTTAATGTGTACCCCCTTTCTGACACTTGTGATTAGAAATCAGCCTGGCTAGAATGGCTAATTAAAAGCCACCATGGCTTTTTAAAACACAGCTTCTCCTACATGCTTGTGAATTACCTAGTGAAGAATTTAGCTCTGCTATCTTAATATCTGATCTTGCCCTTGTGTTGATCAGAAAAGCAAATACTATAGATTATATCAAAAGTAGAAGCGCCTCAATTACATGTCAGAAATGAAAAATATTAACATTGTTTATTTGTCTAAAGATATTATTTTTGAAGCTGAAGTGAAAAAATAGGTACAAGAGGTGCAGAAAACTCTTCCTCCAGAAGGATCTAGTGACTTATATCTGCAGATCACCCCATAAACAATGACACTACACTGACCCAATAAGCAAATGAAAAGAACTTCAAAAGCAGTTTTGAAAATACCCTCCCAAACTTCCTTTTCAGTTCTTTCACTTAAATAACCAAGTCTTAAAATTGTTATTTTAATTAAAGCTAATAAATGCTAATATGAGCATGTGAAATCTCTATTACTTTTTCAGAGCAATTTTGAAGGCAACATTGAATTCAGAAACATCCATTTTGTATATCCAACAAGGCCAGGATTTCAAGTTTTGCAAGGACTCAATGTGAAGGTTAACAAAGGACAGACTCTGGCGTTAGTAGGAAGCAGTGGCTGTGGCAAAAGCACATCCATTCAGCTCTTGGAGAGATTTTATGACCCTGTGGAAGGACAAGTGGTAAAAATAGAGTTGTGTGGCTATTAATAACAATTAAATCTGCAGAACTCTTAATCTTCCAAGGTTTCAGAGGTTTAAAATGATCCTAGCAATATCTCTGGAGAGATGTCTTTTTAAGAGGTGTGGGTTACTGAGGTTGTGGCTCTAGTGGAGCTGTAGACAACCTCAAGACCCCTGTCATTGCCTGCCCCATGCATTAGACACACATGCCCGCGCTGGCACCAATGTTAGCATGGTGTGGTAGCTCAGTGCACTGATCTCATTGGGGAAGTGAATGATGGGGTCAGACTGTGTTGCCACTCCAAAGCTGCTCACAGCGTGGTCACACAGGGGCATAACGTTCATGACACTTGCTTGTCAGTGTATAAGTCATCTCATTAATATGAATTCACGCATTAGAGGCATAGATACATGCTTCAGATAATACAAACATAATCCCATAGGGATGCATATCACCATCAGAAGGTTGCAATGGGCTTTTTGATGCAGTCCCCATTAATGGGTATAAAAAGTACAAGGAAAATTCCTTGGAGGTTTTAAGATTTAGTTAAAGGCCTGCAGCTGAGAATATTTATTGTTGTGTTCAGCTTCTTAGGGATAAGCTTTCCTGTGAGGTTCGTGCTTCTTGTGGTCAGTAGGGTTGGAAGGACTGCAGGAACAGCCTGTGATATGCGCTCTGTGTGGGGGGAATGGAAGCAAAAACATGCACAAAAAAACGAATGAAAGGAAATATTTCATCTACACTGCTGGTTATTTTCCATTTTGCATACAAAATTTACTTGATTTCAGCTGGGAATCTAACATGTAACAGACTTCCTCTTACAATTCATGTGTCCTGTTTACAGTATCTGTGGATGAGCTCTGCAGTCAACTTGGCAACATTTTTCTGTTACTTTTTCTAGTTAGCAGATGGATTGGATACCAAATC
>VZTV01081045.1:0-15204 GCA_013400875.1 Anhinga rufa
GCCTGTTGTATATTTTCCATATAAATATATTCCATGTGTAAATATATTTGATATATATATTTATATACACAACAATGAATCCAAAGACAAAACACAAAACGAATTTTTATCAGAAAGTGAAAACATAACACAAGTTTCACCTATTGAAAGTTTTCAGGAAGAAGCATGGAAGTTAGAGTCACAATTCCTCAGATATCTTGTATCCTACGATGAATTCAAATTCATCTGTTCAGACTGGACTCCAAACAACTAAAAAAAAACCCACTTAAATTTCAGCCAGTGCATTTCTCTGGCAGTTGGTTATTCTTTTCCTTTGTGAATACAACATTTATAAACTTCAGCAACATGAGGCTGGCACATTCTCGCAATTCGTTATGCAGTGACAAATAATTCTCTTCCCACTACAGGCAGTGAAGTGGCACTACCACTAGTAAGTACTACCTCTAGGGGAACAGTGACTGATGAGTATTCACACTGTAGATTCCTAATTATTATTTTTAAAAGGAAGTCAGAAGATTTCAATTCATCACTGTATGCACTGCAGTGTTGAGTCATACCAAAATCATCTACCAATAGAATTTTCTAATTAACTTTCTAAACTGAGAAGTCAAATATAGGAAAAAGCACACAACAAAACATCAACAGCACCACAAATATTTTAGCCTTTTAGAAGCATCCTACATCCTCTACTAAGTAAAAAATAATCCACACTGCATGGAAAATAAAACTACCCTCTGGAAATGCTGTGCACATTGTGGAGCACCAACAGCATAAAAGAAGATATCTGCAACACTTCAAATGGCTTTGATTCTCTTCTATCTTTGCATATAAAAAAGGGGGGAGGTGCATGTGTGGTTTTCAGTGTGGTCACCATTTTCTTGCAGAAGAAGACTTTGTGTTGGCCTTCTGCTAGTGATATTTCTGCTACAATGACATAGGAGAAGAGTCCTCCCCTATCACTATCTCTTACCATTTGATGTCAGCTGACAGCATCATACTTGCCTTCCAAGTTAAACTAGTCACCCAATATTATCACAGTGTATGCAGGCATCATCTACTCTAGTATGTACAAGTTCACTACAAAGAAAGCTGGTTGAAACAATGGAAAGCATTAAATATTTGCCACCTTTTATTAACTACTGAGCTCCTCCTTTGCCCTGAATCCTTAGCTCCGGTTGAAGATCGTGAGGACTGAAGGTCTCACAATGCTTTCCAGGGTCAACAATTACAGAACTAAATAAATGCAAAGTTAGGTCCACTAAAGGATATTTATTTTTACATAATTTGAAGTCTAAGATATTCCAAAATTGCTTTGAAAGTCAGAGCAGATATGTCCTGAATATCAACATTTAGCATCTTTTTACGTAAAACAGTAAAAAATTAGCATATCCAATGTGATATGAATTTACTAGGTTCTGAGTATTATATGTTAATATAGAATGAATTACTACATATACTATTGCTATATAAAAGCTGTGGTCATATAAAAGACATCACACTTCTCATGTGATCAGTCAAACTGCTATATACTTCAAAAAGTATACTTAATAAAAATTAAATATGATAATTCATATAATCCATATAATAACCAAATGCAGTTAGAAATTGCTTCTTATAAATCTAATACATACACCTTAAAACCAAAAAAGGTTTAAAAAATTGCCAATCTGATCTCAGGTAAATCGATTTTTTTTAAAGGTTTTTTTTTAAAAATATCATTTTGACCTTGCTTTTTCATGTGCAGAAAACACTTTAAATCAAAGATCTTACTGCTGCATTTTCAAGTTCCAGGAAGTGCTGTAAAACAAAATATAAATGAGAATAGTGTGATGTGATACATTCACAGGGTATAATTTTCCAGGGATACAAGTAAATCCTGTCGGTCACTTCCAGCATGCACCTCACAACAAACAAAGTCACAAACTAAGAAACTATTTTGCATTTGTATTGAATAAATAAATTTAACGTACATACCGACATTGATTTTCAGACTCCCATTTGTCAATAAAGACCAAAGACTTATCCACCACACTGCTGTCTACTAAACTGGCTTACAAAAGCCAATGGCAATAACAAATCTCTTATTATCTGTTATTTCAAAGAACATTTTCCTGGACAAGCTTCTCCATACCTTAAGTGCTATGCCTCACCATTGTCATAGCCATAAAGCATACAATAAAGCAATGAATGTATCTCCATTTTTCAGCTGAGAAAAAATACAAGGTAAAGTGATGTGCCTTAGAGAGTTAGGCTGAAAACATGCTGTTACAGAGCCAGCCTTTCATACATGCCTTGGTCCAGGTCCTGCTCCAGGGCAGTAAGAACATGTCAGCAGGCTCCCCACGCAGACCAGCTGAGTCGGGGTTTGACTCAGGGATGTGATGCAAGAGCTTCACATGAGAGGAGCCACAGCAGCTACCAGAACAGCTTACACACTGACTTTTCTAATAAGCTGGATTTATCATTTTTTCCTCTTGGCAAGGCTTGCCAATCAGTTGCCTCTTCAGATACTGGGCGGCAAGCAGTCCACAGGCTCCAGCCCCTCGCCAGTCTGCTCTCAGAGGGCCTCACATTTCCAGAAAAAATTCAACTAAACTGCCTCAGTCCCTCTGACATCGTTCATTAAGGTTCTGCATGTTTTTTAAATCTCATTATTAGAAGAGCTGAAGCAAAACCAAGGAATGGATATGAGAGAAGGGATTAAGAGAGTCTTAGTAGATAATATGTTGTTTAATGACTTGTTGACTGTCTTAGTAGATGGGACGTTGATTGGCGATTTGTTGACTATTGTGTAGGTTGGTGGAGGCGGGAGGGCTTGTGGCCCCTGTGGTTTGGATAAGAGCCAAGGACAACCTGAGTCTGTGCAAAAACAAGAGTTACTAGCAGTGAGANTGAGACTAGCGGTGAGTCATCGGCTTTCATCCCCCATGACCCCTGCAACAACCACCACCAGAAAGCACTGCGCAAGCGCAGTTGGGAGGGACTTACGAAAATGACCTCTTGGAGCTAATTTAAATATGAAGCGTGGACAGGTCATGCATATGTATAGGCATGTATATGTATGTTATGTATATGTAACACTTGACTGTATAAATTTGAAGCAAGTTGCCGTGCCAGGCGCGCACGACTTTGGTGGGACTACCCCCCGTGCTGCCCAGCACTGAATAAATATACCTACTTTACAATCTTACAGATTGTGGAGTCCATGTCAGATATAACTGTTTTCCACTATAATGCATGCCCTTTCTGCCTCCTACAATTAATAAAAGCGTATGTGTAGTTCAACATCACAAATGATGTCACAGACAAAAGATTGCCCCTGATGAGCCCAGTTTTTCAGGAAGATGAAAAGAGGAAGAGATTTGGTTCCCTGGCTTCTAGAAGACTTACCATTGCAGTCCATGCTGTGCATGTGCATTCACAGGGACAAATAATCTGAAATACTATTGAATTAATGTCATTTTTAGCCCTACACATTTGCCCATCTTCAAGAATATGCTATCCTTTAATATTGCTTACCTACCACAAGTTTCCTGCAGTCAATCCTTCCAACACAAGCATCTAGCTAACCCACCTGCCATATGACTTTGAACAACCCAGTGTTAAAAGACTAACCATACACTGCCAGGGCTCTGGATTAACACCTCCTCTACTGTCATTCTGCTTTTCTACTATGCTCTTGAATGAATACCACTGAATGACATTCCTAGGTCTGCACAAGGCCGTACAAGAGAGAGAAAGTGAGCTGAGCCAAGGCCACTGCCAGGCTCTGGACACAGTTGTTCCCTCTTCAGACTTAGGAAGATGTGGAGATGGACACGTGCCACATGGAAAAGTGATGGTACTGCCTTCGAACGGTAGTTACAGATCCCTATCTGCAAGAAAGTCTAGACCATGGGGATCAGCTGGGGCCCACACTACGGAGAAAAACCCTGTATTTCCCTCCTGGTTTTGAACCTTGTATTTATTTACTGTGTTGGAAAATGCACTGAGACTTGTGCTGTGTATCTTCCATATGACCATTAGTTAGAATCACATCAAGGCTGGTTACTTAGACATTTGAGATCCAATTAGCCTCTCATTTGCATAGGCACAACACCAACTGACTTCAACGAGAGCTGCACATGCACCACTGATGAATAACTGAGCCCCCATAACTTAGCTTCCCCAAGTCGCCCATCAAAGGGGAGTCAGCAGCATTGTGATAAATATATGGAATTTCAAAGCAAAAAGAAGCTAAACTTACGGACACACATTTCCCTGCTTTCATAAAATCCAGGGCAGCACTGGGATTTACGCCTGTACATCGTTTTTTCACCATGTCTATAGGCAGTACGGTAACTGATCCTAAAGAAAAGAATGAATGGTTGTTACATACAATTAATGGTTCAGAAACAAAATTATATATATTCTTAAACATTTTAAAAAACATTCAGGTATCAGTAAGAGGAGAGAAAAAAAATCTTGAAAAGACCTTGATTTATATGTTGCTTATTTCAAGAGTCCTAGTGGTTCCCCAACAAGCCAGACAGCAGGAAAAAAAGTTAAGGATTTTGGCTACTCAACTAATCTGCAAACCAGGCCATCACTGCCTTTGCCATTAGCATCCCCTATGGAGGCTAAAGGCTGGCAGTATGAATCAGTTTGCTTGATCATTACAGCTATCAGTTTCCAAGGGAAAGAATTCTGAGGATCATCCTCCTAAGGGTGAGTCAGTTTTCTAGGGGCAGAGATGTCATGAGAAGAGAAGTTCTGGTTAAGGCAAGAGATGGGAGGGCTCGAGAGAGCTCAGACCTCCTGGTCCGCTGCACACCTCTTGCTAGGGGGGCAGCTGCATTTGCGCAACACAGCCCTGTTAGGGTAGTGGTGAGCAACACACAGAGAAATTAGTACATAAACCCGCTAAGAACTGTATAAAATATAGCTTTCTTCTGACATGAGCAAGTAATATTTATCAAAAGCAAGCTCTCCTCTCTGCTCCTCACTGTCCGTAAATCTCCCCCATCCTGGCTCTCCTGGCTACTGACCACGTACTCCACAAAGCAGTAGACACATCCCCACCACACCTGAGACAGTGAACTCCCAGCAAAGAACAGCTCATACATAAATGGTGTTATAGGTAAACAAAATGTAATCTCTCTTTGAATTCAGTA
Source organism: Anhinga rufa (assembly GCA_013400875.1). Classification (NCBI taxonomy): domain Eukaryota; kingdom Metazoa; phylum Chordata; class Aves; order Suliformes; family Anhingidae; genus Anhinga; species Anhinga rufa. Next base: position 5,154 of record VZTV01081045.1, read on the forward strand.
TCTGGTTTTTTACGTACTATACTGATCTCTCTCCTCCAGTTGCTGCGTCCCAGGGAGCCTTTCCCACTGATGATGGTTCATACGTATGGGCATATTCCTCTGAGGAAAATCCTTTTAAAGCTGTCACCAGTTTTTCATCATTCACCCCTTGCTTACTTTTTACAAGCACAAGGAGTTTCCTTTTACAAATCTTTTTACTTTCCTTTCAAGTAGTGTACACTTTCCCCTGAACATAAGGTTGCAAGGAACAAGGGGTCTCTCATGACATTTCTGAACAAATACATCTCGCAGGGTCTGGGGAATTTAATTTGGTGCATTGCACACTTTATTTTCAAAAAACAGTTTGTTTTCTGTTAGCACTCCATGGGATGATACACCCCAACCTGCTAATAAAATAAATGTAACATTTCTTGGACAAGCATTTTCCAGTTGACGCAGACCAGAGCAGTTAGAAAGACTAGTCACTATAGCTAAAATATCCTGCATATCATGCTTGATTTTGACAGATGCAAAATCTTTACAAATATCTACAATATCAGCAGTCTTACAACATCAACAATTATACATCACCTGTGTCGTGTGCACTTAAACCAGTTTAGGATGTCAGTACAACTGGTGTAATAAATTTGATCAAAAGGATGCGGATATGACTCTTGCACTGTAACTGAATAACTGGGGAGAGAGAGAGAGAAAAGGAAGACAGATTATCACACAAGTCCCTTATAGTACAGTCTGATTTAAGCAAGTGTTTTAGAGAGTCCTGCTACAGAAAGGAATAAATACTAAAAAATACTCACATGCAACAAAAACTCACAGAAAGTTCAACTTGAAGTAAAACATGAACCAGCTAATTTTATGAAACAGGAGATACCAATTAAAAGGGTTTTCTTCCAACAAGCAAAGAAGAATACACATGTGGAGACCCACACTTGATGAAATAGCACTACTAGACATTTAAAGAAAAGTAATGTAAGCCTAAATTTAAAAAAAAAAAAAAAAACAAAATACCTGTGTCTCAAATGAGCAGCAAATTGAAGTAGTGTGTAGTACATGTTCTCCTGTGGCAATAAACTTTTACTAACATTACTGGATAGCTGGAAAACTAGTTAAGAGCCAGAAAACAAGATTTCTTCTATTACCATACAAAATGGAAAAATCTCACTGGACTTTCTGATAATTTTTTTTAAAAAACTGTAGCTGTACCCATAGCAAAATATATTCTTTGGTAGTGGAAAGGTCTGCCAGTGTATTTAGATACTAAGTGGGTGTTAGCTCAGAAATACACCTAATTACTGAAAATATAACAATTATGCCATCAAAGCGTCTATGCAGCAATGAGAAATCACAAAATATTGAAGTCCATACCTTATTTTGTTTACCGGCTAATTTTTAGCAGAGAACTTTTTTTTTTTCAGAAATACTATACTGAAGTGCTATTATTATTTTCTGCCAAATTATAGACAGAGTGTCCTAGAAATAAATCTACACTTTGAAGTCCAGAGCCTCCAGAGCTGTCAGCGGGGCAAGAGTAACAGAGCCCTGTTGCAAAAGGGGAAAAAAATAGAAGAATCATCCTAGAAAACTCTTCAGCAGACTGTGCTGGCAGTCAGTCAGTTCTTGATTGTGCAAGGGGGTTAGAAATACAGGAATGCATGTCAAGTTCCTGCTGTAGGGCTAATTCCCAGGACCAGCCAAAAACCACTAAGTATGTAGCCTGTCTGGCTTTCACAGACTTTCACTCATGCCCTCTTTGACCTCTCAGTACCTATTGCAGGGTAACAGTCACAATCTGCTCTTCCTACTGTCTCCACCTGTACTGAGGGAAAACACATCCAGACCCAGTTACTCTAACTGCCTGGAACTCCCAGTTTTTTCTATGTCCCTATGATGGCAAGCAACCCTAATCCACCCAGCTGTCTGACCCAGTCTAACAAAACAGTGGTGGGGTGCCAACGCTTGCCTGAGGCTCTGCGCTCTTTGTTCAAGGCAAGGCACACTCTACCCTTTCCTGCTGTGATCACAGTTCATTTGTAAAGACCGTTTTATTACTGGTTCGGGTAGATTTATTTAAAGCATATAGCACTGCCAGTGACAGGAACAGTAAAGAGCTTGTATCTGGGGTTTTACTCTTTCATACTTATGTACCTTTGCTGCCTGCAGTGAGCAATAGCGTGAATGTTTCACTAAGTTTACTTGGGAGTTCCTCCGCATTTCTCAGTCTCAGCGGAAGGAAAAAAGTTCATGCAACAAAACGGGCATGCTTGCTAGACATATTTTTCTTCCCGCAGACTTTGATTAGTTTGTTTGAAAATAAATTATAACTATTTCCATTGCATATTTGGGGTTTTTTTTCCCGTTTTGCTTTTGCTATGTTGTAGCTTCCCTCAAAACCACTTTTATCTATAAAAACAGTAAACAAAGCATACACAATATAGAGCAGTATCCAGTAACATCTTAGACATGTGCCTGAATACTGTAAACAGGTATTTAGTATGATAACTACTTCATATACACATTGTTGTATAAGCCAAATTGTACACAACAGTAAGCGCAGAGACTCTAAATGCTTCACATGAAGCTCAGATAATTTCCTGGGGAAGTCCTTAAGTGATATTTTTTTCATATATAGAGACTTTATAAAAAAGTAAATACAGGTTTCAATTTTCTTTGTAAAAATTCTGCCATAACAATCGTAAATAAATGTACAATGGCTTAGCAGTATTCCCAGTGATTAAACATAAAACACAGTTTACCTTAAATGCAGGAAATACTAATGTCCTCAAGTGAATAGTTAGACTGTCTAACTAGCTGATCAATCAGTCAGGGACTAGCTGATCAATCATGGGCATAATAATAACAATATAATATATATAACACGTAATATATAATTATATAACAATATAATAATAACAATAACAAGACCATAAAGCTTGGTTTCACTACTATAACCTTAACACAATAAAAGAACTACAGCAAATGCTTGTGGCTCAACCTGTCCTACCCATTGTGGCATTCTCCTTGCAATTAAGATGAAACTGGGTGAACGAACAGACCAACTAAATTGATTAATTTCTTTCTGTACATTACAAATTTCTGAATCTCATAAAAAATTAAACAACAAATCTTAATTCAGATTCTATGAATGTTGAATAAGAACAAATCAGCATAATCAAATTTGGCCAAACTCCAATATGGTTAATTATATTTTGCACATGTAAAAGCTTCTTGTCACTTAAATTGATAAAAGCTATTTTTATTCACCTCTTGTATCCAGATGGTTGTGTAACATGGCTGGTGCCACTGTAGGATTTTTTGCATCCTAACCCCTACTGCAAAGATGACTGCATTTCAGCCCAGTGTGAAATAGTCTTTTACTTATCCATGAACTTACTTTGCCCATGCAGTGATGCAAATTTTCCCAGTTCATTACTCAACTAAAAGCTTTAAATCATTTAAAATGTGCCAAGTAAACCAAAAAATTATTACAATCAGAATTCATGTCCTGTATTTTCCAGAATAAAATATTACCTTTCCCAGTGGCTACACACATTGGGATCTTCCAGATTCAAAGATAATGTTGTCCCCATCCAATGGTACAGGAATATGACAGGGAAGCCAAAAAAGGAGTTCAAATGAAGAACCATCTTTCCAAGAAGGTAGCTGTAAGAAAAAAACATTTATAATACATTAACAATATTGACCCATATATAATCAATATATATGATATAAAGCAAAAGGTACTTCAAGAAACACACACTGCTTGCCTAGCAGCAGCAATATTGTGCCCATTTTGGAAGAAGAACCCAAACGGAGTAGTTTCACATGAGTGGCAGGGCAGTCAGCTAGTGAACATACCACATTTTAGAGGTCCCACTGTCCCATCAAATTGGAGGCAGCCAGGCTCAGTCTGTTTAGTGATGGTTTGTCCACACCAAATGACAGAGCTGCAATTTAAAATAAAGGCTGGCATTTGCTCAAGACCACAAGAGTAGAAAGGTTCAGCTGGTGACACACTGTCAGAAATCCTGCACATCACTTACTCACAGGAGGGGTTTGTACTAGTCCATTCATTGCCAGCAGCACCCCCAATTCCTGCAGCCTACACTGGTCTCCTAAAAGCCCAGGTGCTGCCCATGTCAATCAGCACCTTTTCTAAAAAGCTCTTCCCCAAAATTGTACACTGTGTTCATTATATGGCCTCCTTAAGGATGCCTGAGCACTCAGGGCCCGGGCCAGCAGCGGGGGGGTGATGCCCAGGGTCTGCTTGGGGAAGGCTGCACCCTAACACCTAGGCACTACCTCCACCTGGGTATCTCCATAAACTGCCTTCCTACAGGGCCCAGGGAACAGCATCACATGGAGAGATTCAAGTCAGATGAACAAAGAGCAGTATAAAGATGTTCTGCAGGACTCAGGGTGGTGCTTTTATTTTTAATGCATATATAAAGGAAATTTTATATATGCATGAATACTTATCAGTTCTTCAAGATGCTAAATAACATTATTGGAAGGTGCAATTTGAGTTCAGGACTTGCAAAAAAAGTGGCACAGTGCTTTCACTAACATATAATTCTCATGCAAACAATCAGGGGAAGGGTTTAAATTACTTTGCTTTACATTGTTAACAGCCTCATTATTCTGCATCATTACTGCTCTTTAAAGTCAAATTCCCATTGTAGGTTGCAAAAATACCCCCTCCTCCACCAGTCATACAATTCCCAAATAGAATAAACATTCTGATCATTAAAAAATTATTATAATAACATAAAAATCTAAAATATTATCCTAACACTTTGACTAGGTCTATCTTTGTTTTCAAGCAAAGTATTTTAATTCACATACTGAAACACTTTTAATCCAACCTGCCATTAATCCACAAGTGCCAGAATGAATGCTGATAATAGGTAATTTGTAATGACTTAAGCTCCTGCATTTGCCTTTCAGTGAACATTTGACTTTATATCCTCATTTTCACACAAATTTTAACACTATGTAGCTACAGAGATCGCCAAACAAATGAGATCTTTTAGTCTAATCTGTAGTATAATAAGAAAATGATTTCTAATAAACATGTTTGTTTTGAAATAATACAAATATTTTAAACTAAGTAAATTAATCAGAAATAGAAATTTCTTATTTCAAATATTGTGGAACAGAATAAAGCAAACCACAGCAACAACTTTATTTTAAAAGAAGGAGTCCACTTGGCCATGCAAAAAAATAAAAATAAAAGAGAGAGATTAAGTAGCGTTACTTTACAATACCTTCTTCAGAAGTCTACATTAAAAAAGCTGAGAAGAAGAAAACATTATATTTAAGATATCTGAGGATACAGAGATGATCCCATTTTGCTAAACCCCTCTTGAAAAATCAGGGCTGCTGAAAGACATTTCATGGTCTGTAACTGTTTCTCTGCATGCACACTGCATAGCAGTGCAGTGCGCAATTGCTTAAAAAGCAGTAAAAGCAGCTGTATTTTCAGCTAATAATTTCAACAACGTAGTGATTTCCCTCATCAAAAACAGTCACTTTGATTATGCAGACTGTAAATTGTATTTCTTTTTTTTATTATTATTCTCAACTTCAGTAACTTTCCTTTTGGATAAATTTAACAAAATTTAAAAAAAAATCATTTGCATGAACCCCCTAGCGTAAAATGTGATTGCATTCCAGATCTTTTGCTTAATTATTAGGGAAAATCAAAACAGAAAATCAGTACCACTGATTAGCATTGCTAAAGTGTTTATATTAGCAATAAAAAATGTAGATTACTCTTTTAACTCTGTAGACTCTGTCTACAGTCTGCACTGAGATACCCTGTTCAAAGATTCACTTTTCACTTCAGTTGATATATTGCTTAAATTATCTCTCACAATAATATATCAGTATCTCCACTATCTATATATACATAGTACCTGTGGTTTAAGTACTGAAAATTCTCATGTTGGAGAGCACCTTCTCTATGCAAATTAATGATTAGTAGATGTATGAGAGAGTAAATAACTCATGCTAAAACAGAAAGTTCTTCTGACTTCCTGCAGTACGTTGTATAATTTATGTTCCTGAGCCATAAACAGGAATTTTGCTACCAGGCATCGAGCTTTCTATTGTGAGTAGCACCCTTGCCTTCCATGAAAAAGAACTTCAAAGACACACATGGTTGTTCCCAAAATGCTCTCCAATACCAGCGACATGTTTCCGTATACAGGGAAGAAAAAACAAAACAAGACATTTGTCAGACTTAATTTTGGAGTTAGCAAAATACATTTTCCAAGCATTTTGATTGTTAACCAGCACATATAACTCTCTCAGTGCAGGTGAAGTCTCTCACTTCATAACCTGACTGACCACGCAACAAATTTAACTTAGCCCATGCCATTTTACTGCCAGGTCTCCCTTTCACTAAAGTACATGACAGAACATGTAAGTCTCAATAGAACACTAAAATCTTACTGCTCCCTAGCATTATTTATACTATGTGAAGCAAAAACTTCAGCTGACAAAGCTGCATCTTTACTCTCATTTGGACAGGATCTTTAAAGCAGGTCCTGTGCAACATGAGGTCTATTTAGCTTAGAGACCTCTCTGATTCCCTGGACTTCAATAGAGGTCCTTGATTTAAAAATGTTAACAGGAAGGCAATGCAGCTGCATGAAGCAACTGTAGCATACGCCCCTACGTTTCTGTAATCTAATTAAGGAAATTTAGCTCATTATATGTTTATTATATCAAAGGAATATATTAATAGTCATCAATAATAGTCATATTAAAAAATTAATCTGATCATCCCAAGGCATATTATAATTATTAAGAAGCTCATTTTAAAATGGTGTTAACAGGTGTACAGGTATCCCAAAAATATACTCCCATAAATTACAGGTACTTCTCTAAAATGCATTTTAATGTGAGCAGCTACATGAACTACATTCATCTTGCTAGTAAGTGGATGAAAGCCTGTATGTGCACCATATAAACACAGACAGTTAACCATCACTACCCATCATCTGATATTTGTAGGCACTTTCTCTGCCACTACCAACTGTGTTTTGCACACATTTTGCTTTGGTTTGGATTTTTTTCCTGTAGAGTTCAGGATCAAAACCAGAGAAAGAATAGATAAAAAAGCAAACAAATGCTTGTCCTCTATACTATGAAAAATGAGACATGATTACAAATTATCCCTTCACCCATCCAGAGCAGAGCCACAAGCAAAACTCAGCACACACAGCTCTCCCTTGGATTTGTCTTAACAAAAGGTAAGTAAATTCGAGAGGAACGTAAAATAAGTGAAGATTGCTTAAGGCTGCAAACAAGTATTCTTTGGTCATCAAAATCAAGTGTTGGTGAATTAAGCAGGATTAGAACTGCATGAGCAACAGAGAATAGCATGATACAGTTGCTAACATGACATAATGGACCCAAGACCAAGGGAAACGCTGATGTAGCTTTCTCATTACTGTTGCAAAAGCATTTTTACCACTGCAACATAAAAAATGCAGCAGGAACATGCTATTTAGTTAGAAGACGAACTTCAGAATAGTAAGAGCTTTTCATACCCTGTCATAGTATCTCTAGGGTTTTACAACACTCATTTCTGCCTTTCTGCAGTGACAGGATACAGGCATATCAAATAGTTCTTTGGGCTGTAATCCCATGGGCTGTTCTTATTTACACTTATGTATCATTAACCTGCATGTACAGCAAATGCTATTTTAAAAAAATCTTCATTCTGTCCATCATAGTTAAACTTTCAGCCTGAACTGTAAACCACAGAGGCATTATTGCAGAATAATTGCAGGGTGCCTCTGCCTTCACACTCTCCAGAGCATGACAAAGCCAGCACCCCATAACAGACTTAGTGACCACTACCTGCAACTGCAAATCACAGCTCCAGATGAGATAAAGACTTGTTCTAAAGATTTTCTGGTGAAGAACTGTTTGGTCCTTCACTTCCTATATAATGTTTTTCATAACATTATATTCTCCTCACTCCTGGGGTTTCTTTACCAGGGGCACAATTTGTTTATAAAATAATCGATTTGTTTATAAAATAAAAATTGTGTTTATCTAAAAATGTGTTTATAAATACAACTTGTGTTTATAAAAAAAAATTGTGTTTATAAGCACAAATTGTTTATAAAATCATCTCTTACATGACCAATGTCAGGCAAAGCAAAATTTGAACGTGACCTCATCTTGTCAATGATGATTAGTCCCATGTTAACTTCTGTGAAAAAAGTTGATTGCTTTTATTGATTACATTAGAGAATTAACAGATGAAGAGCAGAAGGTGTTTTTTCCTTTGGAAATCAGCATATCAGTTTGATGCTGTGTCACATGAAACCTCACTCATAAACCAAAAATGAATTAACCTGAATAGGAGCATTATCACACAAACTCTAGACTGGCTGAAGAAATGAAATCACAGCAAATTTAAATGAAGTGACTGGTCTTTTCTTGAATCCTCAAAATTCATCACTCCAAAGGTATCATTGCCAGTTAGGGGAGCTCAGAAGAGACCAATATGCAACTTAGCAGGCAAAGCAGAGACTCTGCATGACAGAAAACGTGTGGGATCTGGACAGTTAATATGACAGTTTGCTAAACGATAACCTAATAATGCCCTAAATTGAATGACCCTATCACACCCACCATGATCAAGAGATTACAAGGGCCCTTCTTGATGCAGCTTAATCAAATCTGACCCTCTTAGCTCATGCTTCTTTAGTTTTAAACCTCCCTGCTCATCCAAACATGTGCTAACTGCCAGGTATTGCCTTAGCCATGCTCTTACTGACAACCTGACCCTGCTGGATGAATTTGGTAAATATATGACTAGTCATATATTGGCTGTACTGTACTAACTCTACTGTACAAACTGTACTAACCCAATCACTGAGCCCACCTTCAAAATGCAGTGTTAATTTTCATATTTCATACCCTAGCACTCAAAAGTAACAGCCCCTTCGTTCTTTCTCTTCACACATTTATGCTTCTGCAAGCTTTTTCACTCCTGAGGTCCTGAGGGGTGGCAGCCACTCACGCAAAGTAAGACAAGCTTGGGCCTACAAGCCAATGCAGCTGCATCCAAAGCTTCCCTTCTCAAATGCTAGCAGGTCTTGCGTGAAAAAGAGAGTACCCCTAAGTCACTCAAAAATGGTTATACCACAGACAAAGTCTCAAACTTGAGTTTGTATCTGAGATTAAAAGCAAAATAAACTGACGCAATTGAAGAGTCCAAAGGTGTTTAAGGTGGACTAAGCACATGAAATGGAAATACAATTAATTTAGACTTGTACCTGAAGAATTACCAAATAAGAGGCTAAGTATGCTGGAACAAGTCTCCTTTATGGGGACAAATACTTTATGGGGACAACTACTTTTTTCAACTGCCATGTTATTATGAAAAAAACTCATTAATGAATTACCATTTTTCTTCAGTTAATATATTAGATTATTTTAATTATCAGAAGTTTCCAGGCAAATGAGGTTTATGTAATCACGATGTTTGTGTACATGTTCTGGTCTCATGCGCAATAACTTTCAGATTCATTAGTCATTTAAACTGGAGTTAATAGAAGTGAAGAAGTCTTGAACTGTCAAGTTCTAGAGAATCCACCATTAACCAACAAGTCTGGAGGAGACCAGGCTTTATTTGCCCACAAATCATCTAAATACCTGTTTTGAAAGCTATAGTATCATGATCCTTTAAGTAATGTTATAATTTCAGTCTGCCTATCTGTACCAGTCCTTCTAAATATAAATGCAGTAATACATTATCTGATCTTAAATAATAGAGAGTACCTGTTAAAGTATATTTTGGAGTAGGCACCTTCTACTTAAACACAGAAACCTTCAGGTGGAAGCCTGGAGAGGCTGGGCACTGTCACACTGCACATTGTTTTGCAAGTGTCAAACAATCCCTTGGACTGCAATTATAAGGACAGTTCCATTTCCAGAATGAAATAAGGTAATTAGGAACACTGGAGGAACTAGGAACCTTTAACTGTCATCAAACACCTAGCCTTATCCTGGATCCTCGGAAATCCAT
>VZTV01081050.1:0-19154 GCA_013400875.1 Anhinga rufa
CAAGTTTGAGGGTGGTGAACCTATTTTGTAGTTGCAAGCCCTTAGGTGAGGTAGGAGCCTTCATCTTTGTGCCAGAAGTTACCAGTTTCCATCCTTTCCATTCTCCAGAGGCAGCACTTACCTTGATATTAGGGGTGAACACTGCCAGCTTCTCTATTGCAGGTGGGGGTGGTGGATTTTCAAACTGCTGAGCCTCAGAGAAGATCCTGTCTATCTGTCTCCCTCTTCTCTTCCCTGATGCTGTGCAGCCTGCCCACCTCCTCCCATAACTCCTCCCCTTGGCAGCACAGACTCTCCAGGACAGCATACTTCCTGCAGGAAGAGAACCATCTCACCCGGCATCAGAGAGAAACTCCAGGCACTCCCTACTGCCTTGGAGGGCTGCATCCACCATCCAGAGCTCAGTCTGTGTCAAAGCTTCTACCCTAGCAGGGACAACCACTCTGACACCTGCTGGGGAATGTGCTCTGTGGCAAGTCAGTACCATGTCTGAGGCTGTTACAGTGGTATGAATTCAACTGAGGCCCCCTTCTTTATAAACTGCTGTACCTGTTGGTTGTACTCTGGGACCTGTGGTCTAGGCCTGGCTCTTATATAGGCTTCTCCTGAGCACCAGCTAAAAGGGTGCTTAGTCCTGCCTAATTAACAGGCTGTTGGAACAAAGGTTTCAGGCACACTCGGTCAAGAGGAGATGATGGTGCTCATTAGAAGCTGCTAGAGCTTCCTTGAGGCCACACCCTTGTGGCTCCCTTTACCTCCTCCTTGTCTGACAGCAGCTCTCCAAAGCTGTACAGCTGAAGCTCTACAAAGATGTAACACTGAGAACAATAAATAGTATATGTTATTCCACATACAGATTTAAGCATTTCTCTTACACTGATTACTTACACCAATAGATACCACAGCAGTGTTTCACTCACTGCCATTCAAAAGGAAAGAAGTGCCAGTAACTCCATCACCTGCACCACGTATGAAGGATTTCTGGATTTAAGTCAAGAGGTTTCAAGTGTCAGAGCAGCTGAAAACTAAGATTCACTTCCAAACCTGTTTAGTCAGTGAGGCCTGCTAACAAGTTTACAGCTGCAAAAGCAATTGCTGCAGTGGTTAGCCACTCTTTGTCCCTCTGAAGAGGCAGGGCAGGGCAAACTGCCTGGTAGGCTACTGAACAAAGCCAGGTACTAGGTGTTTCCTTTTGGACTAATTATGAGAGCTAGGAGCTAGCAATGAGTCAGGAATACCTGAGTTCCTGTTAGTTTTTACATAAGTAAAGGAGTGCCTCTGAGGGTTTTAGTGAGAAATCTTTAGCTAAAAGGCAGATTCTGGTGTCCTCTTGTGTCACTCTCCCCTCCTTTAGACTAAAAAGGAAACCCTTACTTCCCTTCCCAACTGCTCAACACTTGATTTATATCAAGTTTTGACTTCCTTTCTTACTTCCTTTTTTTTTTTTTAAATTTTGTTAATCTATGAAGGGATCAGGGGAACAGCAACAAATTAAAATGAAACAACAGAATTTTGATGAAGCATACTGAACGTCAGGGTAGCTGCTGCAGTACAAATGTGTCTTCAGGCTGGACATCTTCCCCATCCTACTTTATCAAAGGGACTGTTTCACCTGCCAGAAGCGTCTTTCCCATCTCAGATATCCCAAACTTCTGCCAATGCATGTTATCACTATTTGTCCATGCAGGGATCCTCATTCATGCTATATCTAAGATGTAACTTGGTTTCTGTGTAAAGAAAATTTAACATCACCTCTAACCTGTTCACACAAAGACAGGCTAGCCTTAAAGTCATTAAGTCAGTGCATAACTTCCATACAAAAAAAAAAAAGCACCTAAAACAAACCACAGAAACCTTTTATATTAAATGTTTGACAAGTTACAAAGATTTTTATACAGATCTGCTGTGAAAATAAGCATTAGGTGTAAAATTGTCTCTGGGAACAATGATGCTCAAGAAAAGTTATCAGCATTTAGGAAAGGCTTTACTGCTGTCTCACAGGTAGCCTGGAGCAGCAGAAAAACACCTTCTGTGAAAACACTGTTTTGAAGCATTACTCCATGTAAATATGATCAGGGCATGGCTAGGGGGCAGACGTCAGATACCTGGCCAGGTAGGGCTTCTGGTCTCCTCCAGGGTTGCAGGCAACCACTCAGAAGGGAGGATGTGAACCAAATGTGAAAAATTGTTGCAGGATCAGCTGAGTGGTTATTCCACAGTGGCAACTTTAAGCAAGGCATTGCCCAGTCTCAGATACCATAGTCACCATAAACTGTTTGTGAAGCACTCCTACTTGCAGGCTATTTGAATGTCAAAGGAAGAAAAACTAGAGACTTAATATTTTTGTGTATCAGCTGTGCTAGGATAATATATTAGTTGCTCTGTTGTTCTAATGCACAAAATTGTGCTCAGAGATACAAATTCTTTTTCCAGAAAGCTCCTGATCTGCTGAGTAACTTAATTTTATTGATGAGAGAACATTTTGTTTCCACCAAAAAACAGGGGAGCTCTGAGAGAAATGGCTTTTAAAAATCAGTGGTGTGCAAACAAACTAAAGGAGTGTTTGTGAAAGTGATTGGATTTCTGAATTCCTTCTCTTGCCCTATTATGTTAATTAGGCTAACAAATATAAATGTTATGGCCCTGGACAAATAAGCATTTCTCTGTACACACTTTTTTTTTTTCAATCATACTTCCAGCCTAGTGAGAATGCTTTATGCTGAAATTGCTGTTCACATTTGAAGGCCTTAAAATCTTCCATGCCACCCTAGTCATGCCAACACTATGTACCATACAGGGCATCTTCTGTTGTGGCACATCGTTCTGCCTCTATTTCACTAGTCCTTGTGGCATCCCTGCCAATGTCTTCTAGAGCTTGGCTGTTCCTGAGTCACTTTTTTCATATACAACCTGGGACACCCCTCTCTCCCAGTCAGCCCTTGTATGTGGAGCCCTGAATAACTTGTGAGAGAGCATGGGGAGGCATGGGCGTATATTTTATTCAGATAAAAAGCCCTATTATTCAATTGGACTGTAGGTCTCAATGCAGGTGAGCAACAGCTGCATGAAGTTTATTGCCTGTTCAGCAGTGATGCAGCTAGGTGCAGCACCTTCTGCTTCCAACAAGAGAGTGGATAGAGATGTGCTTGGGCAGGGACCAGGTAGTGTCCTATACAGGAGCTGGAGAAGAACAAAATGGCATGAAGCAATTCTGTTCATGCAGTACAAGCCATGCAAGTGGGCTGTGTTCAATGGATGTCATTGTGGGCTTCTGCCTTGATGGCTGATTAGGTGATTAGACTTGACTGATGATGTAAGCCTTTGGGCTGTGTTGGTAATGCCGGATTGGGACTCTGAGCAGAAACAGGAACATGGTAGGCTGTGAAATCCAGATTTTTGGGTGGACAGTGCTGGTGAGAGGTGGTGAGACAGGGTTTGATTCAAGGACAGATAAATGGTCTTCTCTAACAAGGTGTAGGCACTACTTTCCTGTGTGGTACAGGAAGCCCTTTTTCCTGATATGCTCCTTGTTCCTGGTTTGGCAAGATGGTCACCCAATTTGCTGAGGGAATAGCAATATATTTTGTGAAGCATGATGATGTGAACTTGCAAGATAAGTGCTGGTGCAAGAAAACAGCTTTTTCTGTTCCTGCTAATCTTCGAGCTGGCTGCTTAAGTGCTGTTCATTAGTAGTTCTTAGTTCATTAGTAGTTGACCTAAGGTTGCTGAGAGAGGCTGTAAATACAGCCAGGCTCAGCCAGGCTCTTCATCTCTAGAGATCATCCTTTCACCACCTGTATTGCCATTCATTGACGTGATCTCAACATAAAAAGCACTTAAATACACCTATTAACTGTGGGGTTTTCAGCACTGACATGACTTAGATTTCAAGATAAATATTGTTTGAAGTAAAAGCAAGATTGATATAGATGTCTCAGTTCAATACACATCTCTCAGTTCAGTGTATCTTGATGGTATCTTCATGGAAATTGAGTGCCTGCTCATGGTAATTACAACCTGAAGAAGTATGCAACATTTTTTCTCTTAGTAATTTCTAAACTCAGAATTCCGAGTGCAGCCTGAAGTTTCTGCATTTCACAACCATGAGGCATACAGTACTTGCCAGTGCAGCGTTTCTGTTCTGAGAATCTAGAGTTAGGAGCTGCATAGGTATTGCTTTTTGTTGGTTTGTGCTAAACAGCAGCAAATCCAAAACTTCAGTGTTGAGTTTCTTGGCATGATCTTGTGTAGAAGCCATTTCAAAGAACAACAGTGTCTGATGCTGGTCAGCACCTCTGGAGATCACCCCATCCACCCTCCATGGTCATCTACAGCAAGTTACTCACAGCCTTGTACAGGGGGTCTCCAAACCTCTCTGTCCCAGAGTGTTTGATCACACTCATGGTGAAAAGCATTTTACTAATTTCTAGTCTGAACTTTCCAGGCTCCAGCTTGTGTCTCTTGCTTTTCATCTATTGATGTGTGCTTCTGAAAAGAGTTTGGCTCTGCCTTCTCTGTATCCTCCCATGAGGAAGCTGAAGGTCAAAGAAAGCACACCCCCACAATGAACATGACTGTCAAACTGGTAACAATGGATGAGGAGAAGAATGAGGTACTCAACAAATTTTTTGCCTCTGTCTTCACTGGCAACCTCTCTTCTCACCCCTCTCAAGTGGATGGAGTGCAAGACAGGGACTCAGGGAGCAAAGCCCCTCCTACTGTAAGGGAAGATCAGGTTCATGAATGCCTGAGGAACGTGGACATACACAAGTCTATGGGACCTGATGAGATGCATCCCACAGTCCTGAGGGAATTGGCTGATGTATTCACCAGGCCACTGTCCATGATATTTGAGAAGTCATGGCAGTCAGGTGAAGTCTCCTGTGACTGGAAGGAGGGAAACATTGCATCCATCTTTAAAAAGGGTAGAAAGGAAGACCCGGAGAACTACTCTCCTGTCAACCTCACCTCTGTGCCTGGGAAGATCATGGAACAGATCCTCCTGGAAGCTATGCTAAGGCACATGGAGGACAGGGAGGTGATTTGAGACAGCCAGCATGGCTTCACCAAGGGCAAGTCCTGCCTGACCAACCTAGTGGCCTTCTATGATGGAGTGACTACATCAGTGGACAAGGGAAGAGCTCTGGATGTCATCTGTCTGGACTTCTGTAAGGCCTTTGACACGGCCTCCCACAGCATCCTTCTCTCTAAACTGGAGAGATACAGATTTTATGGGTGGACTGTTTGGTGGATGAAGAATTGATTGGATGGCCACATCCAGACAGCAGTGGTCATTGACTTGATGTCCAGATGGAGATCAGTGACAAGTTGTGTCCCTCAGGGTTCTGTACTGGGACCAGTACTGTTTAATACCTTCATCAATGACAGAGACAGTGGGATCGAGTGCACCCTCAGCAAGTTTGCAGATGATACTAAGCTGAGTGGTGCAATTGACACACCAGAAGGACAAGATGCCATCCAGAGAGAACCGGATAAGCTTCAGAAGTGGGCCCATGTGAACCTCATGAGATTCAACAAGGCCAAGTGCAAGATCCTGCACCTGGGCTGGGGCAACCCCCAGTATCAATACAGGCTGGGGGAAGAAGGGGTTGAGAGCAGCCCTGCAGGGAAGGACTTGCGGGTACTGGTGAGCAAAAAGCTGGACATGAGCCCACAATGTGCGCTTGCAGCCCAGAAAGCCAACCGCATCCTGGGCTGCATCAAAAGCAGCGTGGCCAGCAGGTTGTGGGAAGTGACTCCCTACTCTGTTCTGGTGAGACCCCACCTGGAGTGCTGCGTCCAGCTCTGGAGCCCTCAGCACAGGAAAGACATGGACCTGTTGGAGTGGGGCAGAGGAGGGCCACAAAAATTATCAGAGAAATGGAATACCTCTTCTGTGAGGAAAGTCTGAAGGAGTTGTGGTGGTTCCGCCTGGAGAAGAGAAGGCTTCAGGGAGACCTTATTGTGGCCTTTCAGTACTTAAAGGGGCCTTATAAGAAAGATGGGGACAATCTCTTTAGCGAGGCCTGTTGTGACAGGACAAGGGGTAATGGTTTTAAACTAAAGGAGGGTAGGTTTAGACTGCATATAAGGAAGAAATTTTTTACACTGAGGGTGGTGAAACACTGGGACAGGTTGCCCAGAGAGGTGGTAGATTCCCCATCCCTAGAAACATTCAAGGTCAGGTTGGACGGGGCTCTGAGCAACCTGCTCTAGTTGAAGATGTCCCTGCTCACTGCAGGGGGGTTGGACTAGATGACCTTTAAAGGTCCCTTCCAACCCAAACTATTCTATGATTCTATGACTCTATGAAGTTGAAGAAGCAACAGATCTCCTCAAATCTCCCATCCCTTTTTCAGGTTGGCAGAGGGCTGGGGGCCTCTGGTGAACTTGCTCCAGTGCATCTATGTCTTCTCTATGTTGTTGGGGATTCAAAATTGGACCCAGCAATCCAGAGCCACCTCACAAGTGCTGAGTGAATAGCAGGGCAGGAGAAGTTCCCTGGATCTGCTGTCTGCACCCTTGCCATTAAAGCCAAGGATATGGCTGGGCTTCTTTACTGCAATGCAGTTTCCCAGATGATGGCCACTAAGACTGTACTGCTGCTTAGGGTAGTCATGAAAAACAATTTACTGCAATTTGTCTGGATCAGTGAGGAGCACAAATTCTGAACTAGTCAAAGAGATTTTGCGTAAGAATACACACTGGAATTAATTTTGTCTCTTTGGTTTAGAAACTGGGACTGGGATTGGCAGTCTGTGGAATCATAACTCAATGTTTTCATCTTTGCTTTCCCCCCATTGACCTTTACATGAAGGAACAAGTAGACACTGATGC
Organism: Anhinga rufa; assembly: GCA_013400875.1. Lineage (NCBI taxonomy): Eukaryota > Metazoa > Chordata > Aves > Suliformes > Anhingidae > Anhinga > Anhinga rufa. Next base: position 6,838 of record VZTV01081050.1, read on the forward strand.
TCTGTTAAAAACACTCAAGAGGCCAGAGATTAAAATGCTCTTTCTCCTGCACAAGCTGTCCCTGTCTTGCAGCACAGTTACTAAAGAAAAAATCCAAATAGGCAGACTGAATTGAATATTGTGTGGTTGGTGGTTGTATCTCCCTGTGATAGCTGAGGCAAAGCCTGGTTATCAGGGGATCTCTGCATGCTGTAAACATTGAAACCCAGCAAAACAGGTGGTTTCACAGAAATTTTCTTCAGAAACTTTAGTGTGGTCACAACTGGTGCTTTTATGTCAAAATGCTGCAGGGACCACTGGGGAGGTCTCTACCACACTGCCACAGCAGAGTTGTCAGGCACTTGGGGTATCATGGGCTGAATGTCAGCAGTTTCTTATCCTGGTATGGGCAGGCAGAAGATCTGCACTGTGATTAGGCTGGAGAAGCTGCAGCTGTGTCCAACATGATTGACTTCCCAAAAGTGAGCCTGGAGCATGAATGGTCTGTCCTACAGAGGTCACTGCAAACCCACTTCTGAGACAACTGCAATACTGTTTCGCAATACCATCACACTAACACTAAATGCAGGCTGAAGGCTCTTTGGCTATAAAAACTGTTTATACCTCATACCTGTTTGGACAGTGACAAATAAAAACGTCAGGTATTCCCCATAGACAGATTCCATGTAACTGTGAGAGCAAGACATTAGCAAACATTGTGTTTTGACTTAACTTCTCTGAGCCAGGAAAAACAAAAGTTAGGACTGCAGGTCATTCTGCTTTTTAAAGATGGACCCTGAACTCTAATTTACAATAAAATTCGCACAATCTTGAATTTCCGATTTTCTCCTACCTTAGGCTGATCTGCAGTTCCAAAGATGTCTGTGACATTGTTTCTATGATTTTTGGTGAAAGATTTTTATTGTTTGGTAATATGTAAGAGTGGTGAAATGAAGTGTTTCAAATTAGAAAAAGTGCTGATAGTACCTTTGAAAAACCAGTTTCGACATTTGGATTGAACCTAAGATTACATTTTAGCAAAAAGTTCTGTCAAATGTTAGCCCTCACTTAACAGGAATGTGATTATATTTAATAATGGGTTTATTTTTCAGGTGAGTGTCTGTGTATCTGCAGGGTTGGAGTGCAAAGGGTGAAGGGAGATATGGTGCTTCTTGTCCCATGACACTGTTTTGGGAACAGTGCTTCTAAAGCACTGAAATAAGCTTTACAAAAAAGCCCAGTTCATGCTTCTGTCTACAACCTACATTAGTCTTTTAAAAATTTATACTAAAGGATCATGATCACTTATGATGTTTGATTTAGCACCTTCTTGACTCATGAGCTGATGAAGCCCCAGCTTGGGCTCTAGTGGGGTTCTGCAGCCAGTGCTTGCCGAGACTGTGTGAACTGTTTTCCCATGCATGAGTCCTGAGATTAGAGCTTCACCACCTCTCAGAGTGACCCTAGTCAAACTCTAGACACGTGGTAAGATGTGTTCCTGCCCTAAAGAGCCTACAGTCTAGATAGGCAAATTGAGCCATAGCAATGTGATTTCCCTGTGGGGACATGAGGCACGTAAATTTCAGAGGCCTGCTCAAGAATATTCAGAAAATTTATAGCTGCCCCTTGGACATTGGTGCTTTCTTCTAGATGTGACTTTTTTGGATCCTGGCCCTCTAAAGCTGCCAGAGACCTCAGACTAGGATGAAATTCACATCTTCTGTGACATAAGATAAAACGGTATCAGGGAGCTCAGTTGTGCAGTTGATCTGCTTGAGGGACAAGATGCCATCCAGAGAGAACTGGATAAGCTTCAGAAGTGGGCCCATGTGAACCTCATGAGATTCAACAAGGCCAAGTGCAAGATCCTGCACCTGGGCTGGGGCAACCCCCAGTATCAATACAGGCTGGGGGAAGAAGGGGTTGAGAGCAGCCCTGCAGGGAAGGACTTGCGGGTACTGGTGAGCAAAAAGCTGGACATGAGCCAACAGTGTGCGCTTGCAGCCCAGAAAGCCAACCGTATCCTGGGCTGCATCAAAAGCAGCGTGGCCAGCAGGTTGTGGGAAGTGACTCCCTACTCTGTTCTGGTGAGACCCCACCTGGAGTGCTGCGTCCAGCTCTGGAGCCCTCAGCACAGGAAAGACATGGACCTGTTGGAGTGGGGCAGAGGAGGGCCACGAAGATGATCAGAGAAATGGAATACCTCTCCTGTGAGGAAAGGCTGAAGGAGTTGTGGTGGTTCCGCCTGGAGAAGAGAAGGCTTCAGGGAGACCTTATTGCAGCCTTTCAGTACTTAAAGGGGACATAAGAAAGATGGGGACAAACTTTTTAGCAGGGCCTGTAGTGATTGAACAAGGGGCAATTGTTTTAAACTAAAAGAAGGTAGATTTAGATTGGACATAAGGAAGAAATTTTTTACAATGAGGGTGGTGAGACACTGAAACATGTTGCCCAGAGAAATTGTGGATGACCTATCATTGGAAGTGTCCAAGGTCAGGTTTTACAATCTGGTCTAGTTGAAGATGTCCTTGCTCATGGCAGGGGAGTTGGACTACATGATATTTAAAGGTCCCTTACAACCAAAACCATCCTATGATTCTATGATTCTAACTAATAAACACCCCTGGTTGTTGATTTGCTTTAGAGTCTAGAAAAATAACTGAATGTATACTGAAAAGGAGAATCTTGAATAAAGATACTTGAATACAGCTACTTTATAATAATAAAAAGTGACTCCAGAGTCTGTAATGCTTGAATATAAGCCAAAAATAAATCCACTGATTTTACACGTATTATTTGAGCTATGAGCATCTTCTGTTTTCCCATACAGTAAAGGGTGTTTAAAGAAGCAGATTAATCTCAGAGTGAAGCTATGTTATAACAGCTGCTCTGTCTTGACCTGAATAATCATAGGAACCTAAGAAATCACCCAATGATCTTATTATGCCGTGTAACAGAAATATTCTAAGGAGCTGTGATTACAATATGGCAATTGAAGACAGAGATGGCTGGGTTTTTTTTCCATGCAGTTTATATTACTAATTCATTAGTTTAATCTGTAATTTGAAAAAGATTCACCATTGAACTTTAATAGTTGGCCAACTTCCAAAATGCCTCATCCAAAGCAGAAAGAAAGGAGTAAAATTTCATTCTATTAAGCCCTGGGGTGGTGTGGTCTTTGGAGGTACAGGTTTTTAGGACCTCCAGTAAGACCTGAGGGAAAAAATGTGATGGCAAGCTCTCAGTAAATAAGACCCAGTACCTCATTCTCATGTTTGGGTGCCCTTTTCTTACTTTCTTTCCTTCCCAGTAATATCAGGGCCTGTAGGACAGACCTGACTGGGCAAAAATATTCCATGGGGAATATTTCATAGGAGTGAGGAACCCAAAACAGCACAAATATACCTGGCAAAGGAGAGAGCCTGGCTGAAGAGGCATACCGCAGTTTTCCCTCTCCCAGCCACTATAACATTGAGTCAAGAAGCGCCTAGGAATGTATTCATGGCACAGCAATGAAAGTTAATGAGCATCTACTTAAGCGGTCAGGTTTTGATTAGTGCCAGTGCAAAAATGCATACGCTCTGAAAAATCATTAGCTTGAGGAAAGCCCTTCAGTTTACCCATGCTTTCTAGCTAGACTGCATTTCTTTTTGTATTTTCCTTCTTTTCTCTACCTTGTGAGGCCCAGAAAATCATGGCTGCAATCCAGCTAAACATGTAAAACTTGTTTAATTCTAAATATTTTAAAATTTTTCTGTTGAAATCCAAACCAATTAAATTACTTCTTCAGGTCTTGGAAATGTTTCCCTGTAATAATAAATGTTTCCCTGTAATAATAAATGCAGTGCTGAGAAAATGCCAGGAAAAAAATGTCATATAAGCAATGCAATGCAACAAAAATGTTTGTAAGTATTGCCAGTTGTTACTGACATGCAATATTGTTTTATTTTAATGGGTATAGGCTTGCATTAGACATTGATATGATTATTTGTCATTGTATTCTTGAGTACATATATGTGTATGTGTGTGTACATATATTCTCTCTAGAGATATGGTACCTCTTCTTGAAATAAAATAGCTTGTGCTGATGCTCTCGGATGCTAATAGGGAAGAAGAAGGTGACACAATGGTTTTTAAAGATTATTAGTATTTAATTTTCCTGTTGCTCTGTGGTTAAGTTTTTCCACCACAATTTATGTATCCCTAGGCTATGCAACATTATGTGTTGCCAGAATTGTCAGAAAAAAAAAAGAACCATTTAGGACATATTACACTTTGCGTCTAGCCCAGCAATGACAGACAGTTTGAATTAAGCTGCACAAGAAATAATTTACATGAGTTTCTGAAAGTCAGGACTCTGTCTTCATTACAGGTGTACTGGGAACCTAGGAAAGGAAAGGTAAGCGGTCTCATTAAGCATCACAGCACTTTACTGGGGAGCTTGGAAGATTTTTCTCCTAAAGCTAAAGTTCATCTGATTTGTTTCTCTAATCGTTATATTGTAGAATTTTTCTGACAATGTAATTTTTCCAAGTCAGCTCCATCTTAAATTTATGAATGCTAGAGGTTTTTGTGGAAATGCAAACCCCTTCAGTTACAGAGCACAGAAAATTAGTTACTTATGCTTTGAATGAAGAGATTTTAAAAGGGACCTTTAAATGTCCTTACAGAATAAATTAAATACATAAAACCCCAGCATATCAGGAGGATAAGAATATGGTTTTAGCAATGTGAAGAAAATGGATAGAAATGTACCTAAATCACTTATAGATTTGTACTGTCAGGTTCGTAGAAGTTAGTGAAATGCATAGGCATACCATAGAGTAGATTTTCGTGTAGTATAAGAAATAATAAGTAAAAATGCAGCAGGAAGAATTAAAAAGCTGAAGTGACTAAGATAAATTTTCAAGTTCATTGCACGAGCATTTGGTTTCATGCTGTTGCCTAGAAGTCTTGGGAAGTACTTTCCACCATGGCCTTTCAGGGTTATAGCCTGAACATAGGTGTAGACATCTGAAAATAGAAACTAAAATAGTTGGATTTAATCTGCAACATTTGCCATAACACAAATGTGCTGAACCACAGTCAAGCCTTTGGGACTGGAAAAAATAGAGAACTTTGAGGTAGTGGGTTTCTAAAAGTTTCTTGTACTTTTGAAATTATTATGAAAGAAGACACTTGTCTAATTTCAATGTTTTTACAGAAACTATGTTTCTACAATTCTGCAGTGCAGAATACTACAATGTTAAATTAAAAATACACCAAATTTACTGATGTCACACCAAATAAGCCATAGCTTACTAATAAATTTAGGTTTATTTGTGGATTTTTGATCACTTTTTTTTTGAGACACATCATATCCCTAGCAAGAGTGGAGCATGTGACCTGGTTTTACTCTTTCTGTTTAGGGTGCTTTTAACAAGAACATAGTAGTATAATAGGGAGTTAGCAACAGCTACATGTTGTTTGTGCAGTATACACTACTGTAGCTTAGACTACAAAACTCAAATGGAATTAAGTAAAGATTGTAGTACTAGCTCACCATGGCTGGTTTTATATCCATTTTACAAATGGATAAAAAGAGAGAAGTTGTCAGTGTTTCTTTATACAAAATCAAGACAAGACTAAGGATCTGAGTTTCTAATTCACTCTATCCCTGTGCTTTAAGATTCTTATACTCATACAGCTAATCAAATGTGAAGATACATGTATCCAGTTATATGAAACGGGCTGGGAATATGAGTGTATACTGTTGTGAGAATGAAGTTAGCCCTATATCTGGACCTTGATTTAACTTTAGTAAAGACTATAGGAGTCTTTATCTGATCCCAAGTAGGGAAATACTCTTTTAGGAAGTACATTCAACTGTGCAGAAGCAGAAGACACGAGAGAAATAAATTCTGATAGTGAAATACATGATCCTACAAAAAAAGTTAGACTTCTATCAGAATAAATTGTATGTAAAATTGAACAAAACCAAGGTAGCATCAAATTATTCAATGTTATTTTTAAATTGCCCATCTTCCCATGGTAGACACATACTAAACAATGATAAAAATGTGAGTCTGGGTGATTTTCTTAAAGACATGGTAGAAAGTACAAAGTTAAGACACCTTTTACTTGAGTTTTAGCATTGCTTGGACAAGCCAGAGAAAGAGTATTTATTTATAATGAGGATAACCTCTCCCTGCCCCATAACCACCAAAAATTTTAATTTTACAACTTTAAAATTTTTCTTTTACCAGATTGGATGATACAGCATCACTAATAGTAGTGACCTACATGGTGCACACATTCTCCTCTCCTATTGTATTTAAACACAGGAAAGGTGAGAAGTCATCTCAAATCATTTCCTGAAGTGACAACCCACTCTTGTTCTTCTTTCTATGGCTTGGGACAAAACCCGTGCTACATGGGCACAGTCAGACTGGACATATCTTAGACAGTGTAGAAGGAGTGTAAGAACTTTCTTCTGCTGTCAACAGGCAGAGTTTTAAAGATCTGGGGCTACCTCCAGCAGTCAGTGTGACTCTTCCCAAAGATGACATGGAATTTAGAAAAGGGTTTGGGGGAGACACATCGATTAAGCCATTGCTGTTGCATGTATAGTCTTGTCACAGGAAGCCCGTTACCAGAAAGAGGCAACAGATCCCTCCATGAGTAGCCATGCATGTGGGTGCTGCAGGTTTGGGGTGAATTGTTCAACATCTGATTGATTAAGGACCTACTTTTTAATGTACTTTCCACCAGTATTTTCTGGACTACATTAGTTCCTTGGGTGGAAATCCTAAGGTACCAAAGTGATGAAAGCTAACTACATACATGTAGGTATCTATTACAGGGTATGAGCTTCATTAAAACATTAAAAATCAGCGTTGAAGTGAGTAGGTACAGAAAAAAAGAGTAGGATAAAAATTGCAGTGGTATGTGCATACCACAGAAGTGATTAATAAAAAGCTTACTCTCCCAAACAAGAAAAGTGAGTTTCAACATTGTACTTATCAGCTGTTTGATCTTAAATTGCTAGGGCCTACAGAAGAAATCATTATTAATATCAGAAGATCTTACTGTAGTACAAACAGTAGTTCCACTTTATCGCAGCATTTTCTTCTAAGGTTTCTAGATGGACTGTGGGAAATTTCCTTCTTTGCTTCTTACTTCACCCTCAATTAGCGTCCTACCTATAATACTATTTCTAGCAGTGTCAGTCATAAGTAGATACTACGGAATGGAATGGATGTCATGCCAGCTCTTGATACTGAAATCTCTATGCTCTCTGAATGGAAATTAGACATGTTTGGTTTACTATAATTTGGTCCCCATCAAACTCAATTTGACTTCAAATTCTGTTCAAGCATGAAGATGGAGGTTCCCAGGCAAATGTGGTCCCTCTGTTCTCTTCACCTATTTGTTGATGTACATGATATTAACACTTTGTGTCCTGAACCCCAGTGTATGAAATTCCTAGTGAAAGTATCAGTTAACTATTGATACCTGACTATGTTAGCTAAACTGCATTGCTGCTGTTAAGTCTTCTCCCTGATTAAATTTTTATGAAAGTTAAAAAATGTATTCCACTCATCAGTCTCAGTTCCAGCTTTTTCAGGTGCACCTAGAACTCCCCTGCAATTAATTTTCATTTCATAATTTTAATTTCTGACCTTTAACAATTACACGATATCACCACATGCTGTTATACAAAGTGACTGCATTCTTCTGAAATAGTTCTGCACATATATTCATACCATGTAAAATTGGTCTACATTTTAGTTAAATTAATCCTGTTTACTAGCACCAGTTTTGTCAGTATAAGAATACTGGTGAATCAAGTCTGTTTCTTTGAGGAGGTAAGTAGAATTGCATATATTTTTTAATATTTATTCCATGGACAGCTTTCTCTCCACCTGCCAGCTTACATTTTAAACTGTGAATGGAAAGGTATTTATACATCTCTTCACATCACAGTACAGGGTGAGTTGCTGGAGCTGCAAAGAGAGGAACTGGTTTGTTTTAAGGATCTCTAGATACTGCTAGAAGCTTTGGAAATCTCAGCAATATGCTCCTCATAGTGTTACTGTATTGCAAAGGGGAGGAGAAATATGTTGCCATCTCTCCTGTATAGCAGGTAAGACCCACTACAAATGTATTATTTATGAAATCCAGATATAGAAATGGGAAATGCAATTACAGAGAAAACAAAGCTCTGTGGCCCTGCTGTGTCACGATGGTGTCAGACAGCCCTCCTTGGTCTCATATGAAGAGTAGGTAAATGTAGCCTGTGACTTGTGACTGGGAAGATGAAGAAAAAGGACTTGGCCCCAGAACTCACACCCACAATACCTGGTTTGTTCCTCCAGACCTCTGATCTCCAGATCCCACTGGCTCTGCTGCACCTTCAGACTAAACAGAAAGAGATATTAGCCCTGAGATGCTGAACCATGGATGGTGGGAAAGAGAGAACCCTTGCAGAACTCCTTCTCACCAGGGAGTCAGTCTAAGCTGAGATGGGGGAGGTGCAAGGCTTGCTTTTGCAGCTAAACCAAGGAAACCTGATACTATGATATTTGAATTTATTAGTGTCAGTACAAGATACCTGTTACACATTATATTATTCAGGATGCAATTCAGTGATTACTTTTTTTTGTCATGTCACCTTAACTACTGAAAATATTGCTCTCTGTTACACAGTAACTATGAAAATAAGATAGATATGAAGTTGAAGCTCTGAGGAAAAATTAAAGAATTAGACTGAAATGGTTAGTTAGCAAGATTTTCTTTTTATCAGTTGCCACAAAAAACTTCTGCATATCTGTTTGCAGCTAAGAAGCGAATGTTGAAACTTAGGTTAATTCTACTCAGTATGTCTGAGGCACCAAGAGGCAAACCCTTCTAGTTCTGTTAGTCTTCTCTAACCAAGTGTCATTGTATTCTAGCTACTCTCTTGCATTCTCTTTATTTTCAAAGGTGATCTCATCCTCCAGTAAACTGACTGCCACTGTTTCCAAGGTATTGGGGTCCAAAACATTTTTCAGTCTTGCTACAAAAATGCAACAAAATTAATTTATCTTATTATCTTTCTACCTAGTTTTCTCTCCTAAGAACTCAGTACTGCTGCTGCTGGCATACAGAAGAGAGAGATGAGGAAAACTAAAACCAGCTATACGCTCAGGTTGTCACATTCCTTCTTCTCTGTTCCCTCTGCTGGAATAGCTTTCCCCTGGTTCCTGAAGGAAATAATATAACTTCCCATAAATTATGCTGCACTGCCCAGTCATTCCCTTACTCGAAAAGCCTCCAAAAATACCAGTAAACACAATAAATAATCTCCTCATCATGCAGTTTCTCCATCCCCATTAAATGAGCTCTTTTTCAGACATCTTGAGCCACTCACCATCTCCTTTCGGGGCTCACCCAGGAAGATGGTCTTTCTCTAGGAAAAAGGAGACAGGGATTTATATGAGCAGGTTTCTTTTCCAGCATGCCTGGTAGTAACACTCTTTTGGACAACAAACCCAATGGCATAATGAAGCCAGAATTAGGCGAGAAAATGACTGGAGTGGAACTGTTGGAGACTGTGTTATTCCAACAGCCTAGGAGGGGCAGGGGGACAGAGAAAAAGAAGAGTGAGCACATTTTTTTTCTCAAAAAAATGTTTGGAAAAATGCTTCTGTGTTTGACAGTTTGTAAACTGAACGCTTAATTTAAAGGCTCACTGCACCCTCATATAGCATTTAACTACACATTTCCTCCAGAGGTAACTAAAAGATTTTACTGAGCTAAGAAAATTTAACTGGACTGAAGTGACAAAACCCAATTTTTAGCCTCAGGTCTTGGCTGGGTAACAGAATAAGTTCACAGACGTTCCTATGGATTCTGACACAGTGAACATTAACATATCCTTTTCTGAATCCACTACCTCCATTAGATACATGCTTTTAGCTAGAGGAGAGGAAGAAGAGAAACTTTGCAAAAGAGGAAAGCATGTTTAATGTAATAAAGGGCAGTAGTTTTCTGAAGGACTAAGGTACAACCTTTTAATCATCAAGACGAGTGCTTTGTGTACGGAATAAGTATGGTCTCATACTGATGGTTATGAATATGCAATGGTGTATAACAGGTATGAACATGCAATGGTGCTACCCATTAAGAAAACTTGGAATGTACTCACTTTTAATATACTTATTAGTCTTACCTCGTTTATTTTCATAAAAAATGAATTATGATCTTTAGATGTCAGTTGCAGTGTCTTATGTTAACTTTGGTAATATGAGATCTTCACTGTCCTCTTTGGTCACTGCTTAAGATACTTCTCAGCAGGCTTCAACCATGACGGCAAAAACTCTTATCCTGTGTGTAAAGGCTGCCTTTACCTCATGTTTTAGACCATGCATTTCTCAAGGTGGTACACTGCTAGGATCCTTCACTTTTTTCAGTTGAAGAACTGAGGCAATTTGCTTCCCATAGATAAGAATGACTCAATGAAGAAACAGATTTTTAAATGGCTGTCAGATTTGATTTCTGACATCATCATCATCGTTTAGTTAAACCAATTTATTAAAAGCAAATTCATTGTTTATTTAGTTGCTTTGGTAGATTTGAATTTCAATGAGTATTTTGACAATTTTCTTTTTTTCATGAGCCTTTTTTGTTGGCTAAACCTATATTACTTATTTGCAATATGAGTTTCCCACTATCATTTCAGTGGCTACCATGTCAGTCCAGGGATAATCCTTGAAATTTTTAGTGATGAGTTCCAATTAAAATATAATTGCATAGAAAATTCTGGCATATGGTACCAATAAAGAGACAGTAAACAAAATGGATATTTTAACTCATTGGGCTCACAAGTAAATTCCATGCTTTCACATGGTAAAGACCCCTTCTTCAGGTGTCAGTTCTTTTAATATGCTTTTTAAAGTGAGGCACAGCTTACAAATATTTTTGTTGCAAATACGTTATATATAATAAGTTTGTTTAGAAGTGACTCACTGCCTAAGCATCCATACACTTAGAAACAAAAAGACTGGAAAGCAATGTAACCTTAAAAGAAAGCCTGAAGGCTCGACACCTCCACTGTATTTTTCTGGGTGTGTAAAGAACATACAATGTTGTCTTCTTATCAACTTCACAGTCACATTAGTTTGATGTAATATGAGTGAATGGCAAAGGAGCTTTAGCTCAAAAGAGCTCATTCAGCTAAGGACATCAAGGCTGGCCTTGAGGAGCCCAGTGAGCTGGGTGCACCATGATGCATCCCACCTCCCCAACCATCCACCTAACAGCTCTTGCAGTGCAGCAGGGATCCAGGCTCCCCTCCTCCTTGGAAGAAGCAATCAGGACAGCCACAGTGCCACTCTCATTCTTGGAGAAATGGGAGTAACATCTTTTCAAAGCGCTGGGCTGATCTTGCTTTGCGTGAAGGGCCTGAGCCTGCCGCAGTCTTCCAGTGCCCATGCGTGCAGGTGGTCTTCCCTGCTTGGAGACTTCTCTACTGACAGGGTGCCCTGCAAGGAGGTCTGCATGTTCATTCCCATTAGAGTAACAGGGCAATTTGCTGCTCTCTGAGCCTGGCTTTTCAGCTGCTTATCCTCACCTCATTTACACTCTCAATTCCCCAGTTACAGCAGAGGAGAGTGAAACCACCCAAACTGAAACAACCAAAGTGTTTCAATTACTGGGCCATGCCCTCCATGTGTAGGAGAGTGCTCCTGAGCAATGGGCACTCTTCACATCAGGTACCTCTGGGCTGCAACTGTTTCTGCACGAGGCTGATCATCATCAGCCTGGGGGCTAAGTATCTGCAGTGAAGGGATAGAGGCAGCAGATGTCCCTGAATATTTATCTTCCAACTTTTCTTTATCCCATTTCTAGTCCTCTGGGGTCTGCAAGCAGGATCCACACCTTAAAACAGAGAAGTGCTCCCACCACATTTCTAACACTTGCACAGGAAAGTGCCACGAGGCATCAAGCCCCTTCATCCTCTTTTCCACCCTTAGGTACTGTCCCCTTTGTTTACCTGCACCAATGCCCTACCATACGGTTTCCCGTACACCCCACAGATAGGTCCCATGCAGGCCCCCTTACAAACCCCATGCAGTGCCTATAAAGCCCACACGCAGCCCCCAGGACCCCCTCCAGCTAGCCTGCAGCGCCTAGAGAGCTCCTAAACATCTCCCCTCCAGCCCTCGGGCAGCCCCGCAGCTCCCCATACAACCACCTCCAACCTCTGGGCAACCCCATCCCCTAGAGAGCCACCCTCTCCGGCGCCTGTGCAGCCCCCCCCGCCTCCCCCCAGACATCTGCCAGCCCCTGCAGAGCCACCCCACCGAGCCCCCCTC
>VZTV01081057.1:0-26677 GCA_013400875.1 Anhinga rufa
CCCCGCCAGTGGTTTAGAAAAGCAAAATAGTGATCAAAAGAAGGTTAAAACTTGTGTGTGGGAGCCACAGCTTCTGCTGACAGCATGGGACACTTCTCTCTCTCCAGGTGTAGGAGTTCATTTTGTCACCCTGATGCCTCCCCAGACTCCAGCAGAAAACGATTTGTNGATTTGTCAAAAATCTTTCTGCCCCCCATACCAACTTACAGCACATGCAAGTCTGCAAGGGCAGAACCTGCTCATCTTCACGCTGCACATGAAAGCCTATCAACACACACTCGTTTGCTTGCCTCCAGACCCTTTTGTGGGCACGTGAACCTCTCAGTGGGCCTAGAGCCCCTAATGAGGGAGCACAGTCGCCATGAGCAGTGTTTCATGGAAGGGCCAAGCAGCCTGGCTGGAAAGCCCCAGTGACATAGCTGCCTCACTCCTGGAGGAGCTCACATGCCCTCAGCAGCTTGCAGTGGGACTTTGACCCTAAATCACTGAGTTATTTTCTTAGTTTTACCAACAGATTCTCTTCAGAAACCTGCATTCTTGAGGCTCTTCTCTGGGCCATTTTCTATCACAAAAGGAGTCTCTACTCACAGCAGTTCACTAATGTGTAAGGCAAGGTATAATACACATCAAGAGGCATGACACCACAAGAGATAGCCATCAAAAATCCTTTTCTGATACACTTTAACCAGAAAAACTTCTAGATCCCTGTGAGATCACAGGTCCACCACGCAGATGTAGGGAGCCATGGATTGGCAGCTTTTTCCCTCCAGCCAGCACCTTATCTTCCCATGCAAGGTCACGCACCCCTTCCCCAGGTGCGTGGCTGAAGGAAGATGAGAAATTCAGGCAGAGCTGAAGCAAGCTGAGAAAGCTCCAGGCCACCAAAGCCCCTTTGCTTCCTCTCCTTCCCTCCACCACGTCTTTCCCTCGTCTGAAGTAACATCTTAGCACATGTGCATTGGCCATTTGTTGCCCTTTCTGCTTTATCTGTGTTTGAACCCTGCTTCATATTAGCCCAGAGACAACCTGACCCCAGCCTTAGACCTTTAGTCTAGGCTGGGAGTTTACAAAGGTGAAAGAAAATTTAAGCTGAGGTTAGTGCGTTGCCTCAGTAGCCAGGAATCTTACATTATTAGCTCAGCTAATGAAGGTAAATCTCAGCATGTACTGTTTACACTGGCCTTGCACTTAGACCATGGGTTGGGGCAGCCTGCCCTGTCAGCCTGATGATGGAAAGCCCACAGCTGCCACCATGATGCCAGGGGAAGAAGCAACCTACAGATGCTATTAGAGGAATCGTGTCACTGAGAGACAGGCCAGGAGCTCTGAGCTCAGGAATAATCACGAATCCTCACAGAAAAAAGTTAAATAGACACAGGCCAATGTGAAGAGCTCCGGCCAGAAATTGCACCTGCACACTGGTTAGGGCAATGGTGTGCATTAAACACTTTCTTTCATCTCCATAGGAGCTAGCAGATGTGTTGGCTCCAGTGTCCCCGAGTGGAGTCAAAACCCTTTGAAGTTCCTTTGTGTTGAAGAACAGCTGCAGCAAAGTGCAGCTTAAAACCCAAGCCTACCTAAACTAGTCAGGGCTTATATCTTGCAATGTCAGCTCCAGGTGGCCCACAGTGGGTATTTAGGGGTTTGCCCTGCTTGCACAGCAGGGAAAGTGGTGGAGCTGGCACTAGATACACATAACAGGTACTGCAGCATAACTTACCCACCATAAACAATCCAGGTTTAAAAACCCACTGAAGACTAAAAGATTCTGTAGATTTTACTGCAAAAGGGTTAAGCATAGTGGCCAACCCAAGTTAAAGATTCTAGGTCTGCCTTGTCACTAGTGGGGTTTCCCAGTACAGTAGTGAGCATATATTCATGCCCTGCACTAAACCAACATGCCATCACAGCAGTAAGAACAATTCCAGCATTAGGAAGAGCTAATGAGGTCAATAGTCAATACATGTGGTCACAGTCATGAAGAAGAACCCGAGGGCAATTGCAAACAGCTAAATCCAAAGGAGAAAGGAGATCCTGCTTCCCAGTGCAAAAAGGTCCAGAATTAGGTGAGGAAGAGCCATCCTCAGTCTAATATCGATCACATCCCCTAATCTAGACAAACCTCTGAGTGTTTCCTTTCAAGTCATCCGCTTTACTCCCTCAGGACTCAGGGTATGGTTTCATAGCTGCTATTTTCTACATCAGATATAAAATGCAAATGCATGGGAAGGCACAACAAAGTTTCAAACTGGCCCAGAAGGAGCCTAGAAAAATGGAAAACTCCTTGTCTCTGTCTGATGAAAGGGAAGGAATCAGTAATGCTGAATGTAGGCTTAGTAGATAAACACTGTAGTAAATAAGCATATCCATTCTTAGCCCCTAAGCTAGCAGAGCACAGAAGCATATGCAAAATCAGAAATGTTTGAGTAGTCCTGTTTATTTCAATGGAATTACTCCCATGCTTAAAGTTATGCACATGTTTAAATGCTCTGTTGTACTCCAGTCTTAAAAAGCAGTCACTTTTTCATATCCTATAAGTTGTCTATAATCTTAGCATCCACGGATGTTCCAGGGGTAAGTATTAATTTTGTGATTTTACAAATAAGAAACAATAGTATTGCAAGGGAAAAGATGGGTTACCCATTGCATGAAATAATTGCAATGAGATTGTGTCATTCCTAAACTATGATGTCTTGACTCTTTGAGTTTTCTTTTCTCAATTAACACAAATACTCCCTTCTATTCATAGGGTAAAAAAATAATCAGCCCTTGTATATCTGATTAGTTGTTGATCCACACCAAAGCAATGAAGCATGGGTAGGTAAAGTTCTTCCTATGTAAGTTGTGTGGGACTTATCCTTGTTTCATGGGCATGTCTGGTGAAGCTATACTGAAATAATGAACATTTTCAATTGCTTGAGATCTTGCAATAGAAAATGCACAAGATCTGTTATAATCTCTTGGTCTTCTTTTATATTTATTTACAAAGCCTTTATAACCTGGGGTGATGCAACCCAAAAAGCTGGCGAGTTTTAATATGTTTACTCTGGACTGAATAGAAGCTTTGAAGATCAGTATGACAAGAAAACTGGAGGTTTATAATGGGCTGCTCCAAGCTAAAGCAGTTGATAGGAAGAGTTCTGTAGCCACTGTGCTTGAAAACTCCACAACGTATTGAGCACAAAGAACCAAACCTCCCTTCCTCTTTGGAGGTTGCTCTCCAGGATTTACCCTGACACTTGCTGAACAGACTGCATGAAAGAGATGTCTTTGTCTTGTCTTGTTCTGCTGGTTATCATTCTTGCTTTTTTTTTGCCTTAGAACGATTTCAGCAAAGACCATAAGCTTGTGACAGAGTGAATTTGTGATCTTATCCAATCATCTGGGCTGTTTGCAAAACTTCAGTAGGTGGCAGCGTTTTGTTGATAAATGTTTTGTTATCCAAGTGATCTCATTTAGTGCAACTGTTGCAATATTAATAAACTGAACTTATGATTGCATTTGCCAGGACTGAAAATATTGCCATCCTATCTGGCATTTGCTCTTATCTGAACTGACAACAACATCCATTGTATTTATAAAAGGGGAAAGTCTCTGTGTTTGTATGTGTTAGGGGCAGAGGGGAATGGGAAAACAAGGGGAGAAGCAAAGGTGGATTAAGATTAAAACACTGATGTTGTTGGCCACCTGATTTGTGACTGTAATAGATGAGCTTTCTGGCAATTCTGTTAAATTGTCACTGCTGGGGAATGTATGGCTCAAAAGAATGGTTAGTAGATTATTCCCTCACCTCTAGCTCACCAGCTCAAATCAAGCCAATGTTGACAGCCTCTGAAAGTTACCACTTGGTAACTGGAGATCTACATTGAATTCCTACTGGAGAGGTGAGCATGTCAGGAAAAAATCCCATCACAACTGCTATTTGAGAAGCCCAGATTATAAAAGACATCAAGACTCAGCCCAAGAAAGAGTCCAGTAAGGATGAAGAGGGTAAGTGCTGTTTTACTGTCCCATTAGAAAAAAAAATAATTGAATTTAGGTCATTAATACAGCCCTGTATATGTATACATATATGCATATATGCATATATACATATGTATATACACACACACATATGATTACTGTGCCTTAATAAAAATAGATAATTATTTTTATAGTTAGGTTTCTATGTAACGTTTCCCCAATCTTGCCTTTTATGAAAATAACTTCCTTCTTAGTCCAAAGTCCAACACACTGTTCTAAATGTAAAAAACAAATTGTGCAGAAGAGGACTTTTCTCACTGTCTCCCACCTAACATGCAGTTACTTGAGGTTAAAAAAGAAAAATTAAAGTCTCTGACTCAGTTGCACTCCCAGGAAAGAAGATCAAAGTCATTGGTTTTATTACAGGCCCTTCAGATTAAAACTGACTCAAATACACCAGGCTTTGGGCTAAATCCCACTACCATTTAAGATCTACTACGGAAGTGCCATTGACTTAAAGAGAAATTGGATTGTGCCTCTAAAGAACACATTTGGACTAATATAAATCCTGTAGAAATTAGATATGATAAATAAAGCAAAGGTGCCAAAGAAGGACTTATGACCACGTTTGCATATATGGACATAATTTTTATTATTCAGGAAATTCCCTAAGATTGAGCAATCAAGAAGGGAAAGACAGAATCAGTGTTGCCAAAAATCAAGGTGATTTAGACCTTGCAGAGGAAATTGCATAAAGATTAAAAGGTCTTTCAGCCTTATGAATGAAAGGGAATTGGAAAGAAGAAAGAGACAGCTATGCTGTGATAATGGCATTGAGATCAAACATCATTTAGGCATGGCTCAAAGCCTACATAAATACCTGCTCTCAACTTCCAGTACAGATTCCAGTGTTGATCCTAGGGGCAAAAGTACAAATGACAACATGGGACTAAGATGTCAGAATAAAATTCCATATATAAGGTGGAAGTGAAACTCTGATGGAATTAACAGCAGATGTTTGTGATGGCTTTGCTTCCCACCATCAATTCACGGGCAGAGTCCAAGAAGTCCTTACTCATCCCAGATGAGAGTTATCAGATGTATTCCACAACTGGCACTCAAAAAGTTACCAAGGTTTTAAATACACGAGCTCTGGAGTGATAGTGAATGGCAGCACCTTCTTATAAAGGGAAATATATATAGGGATATATATAAAAAGGGAAAATGTAATCCGGACAACTGAAAGGACTGCAAGGAGGTTAACAATTGTGTTCAATAGCTGCTAAGAGACCTGACTGAAATCAGACAGACTCCCCACCTGCAAGGGAAGGGAAATGCCAGACAACTCTGAAGCTGGGATGCCCACCTAGGTGAAAAGGTGAAAATGTTTAGAACCAAATCATTGAATCTTGATGTCCCTGAAACCAAAAGTGAACTAGGGGCTTACAAGGAGGTCAGGATTTCACACCAACTATTGGATGATTGGCTGAGTAGATGAAGGGGGAGCAGTGGATGTTGTTTATCTTGACTTCAGTAAGGCATTCGACACTGTCTTCCATAACATCCTCATAGACAAGCTAAGGAGGTGTGGGTTGGATGAGTGGACAGTGAGGTGGATTGAGAACTGGCTCAACAAGAGAACTCAGAAGGTCATGATCAATGGGGTAGAGTTTGGTTGGAGGCCTGTAACTAGTGCTGTTCCCCAGGGGTCTGTACTGGGTCCCGTCCTGTTCAACATATTCATCAGTGACCTGGATGAAGGGGTGGAGTGTAGCCTCAGCAAGTTTGCTGATGATACTAAGCTGGGAGGAGTAGCTGATACGTCAGAAGGCTGTGCTGCCATCCAACAGGACCTGGACAGGCTGGAGAGCTGGGCTGAGGGGAACCTCATGAAATTCAACCAAAGCAAGTGCAAGGTCCTGCACCTGGGGAGGAACAACCCCAGGCACCAGTACAGGTTGGGGGCTGACCTGCTGGAAAGCAGCTCTGCTGAGAAGGCCCTGGGAGCGCTGGTGGACAGCAAGTGACCCTGAGCCAGCACTGTGCCCTTGCGGCCAAGAAGGCCAATGGTATCCTGGGGTGCATTCAAAGGAGTGTGGCCAGCAGGTGGAGGGAGGTCATCCTGCCCCTCTACTCTGCCCTGATGAGACCGGATTTGGAATACTGTGTCCAGTTCTGGACATATTAAGGACATATTAAGGACATATTAAGGACAGGGAACTGCTTGAGCAAGTCCAGTGGATTGCTACCAAGATGATATGGGGATTCTTATGAGGAAAGACTGAGAGACCTGGGTTTGTTCAGCCTGGAGGAGAGAAGCCTGAGGGGGGATCTCATCATTACTTATACATATCTGAAGGGTGTGTGTCAGGAGGTTGGGACTGGACTCTTTTCAGTGGTGCCCAATGACAGGACAAGGGGCAACGGGCACAAGTTGGAACACAGGAAGTTCCACCTGAACATGAGAAAACAATTCTTCACTGTGAGGGTGCCAGAGCAGTGGAACAGGGTGCCCAGAGAGGTTGTGGAGTCTCCTTCCCTGGAGACATTCAAACCCCACCTGGATGTGGTCCTGTGCCCCCTGCTCTAGGTGTGCCTGCTCACGCAGGGGGGTTGGACAAGATGATCTCCAGAGGTCCCTTCCAACCCCTACTGTTTTCTGATTTTGTGTGATTCTGATTTCACTGCAAGATTATGAATTAATTAATTCCAATAGAGACTTGAGAAAGGACACCAGTGTGAACCCAGGTGTTTATACCAATCCAGATTAAGCCTAAGAAGAGAAGAGATTTCCAAGGGACATCTGATGGCACCTAATCAAAGGAGGGTTGAAACCATGCCTGAGATGTAGGCAGAATCTCTTATGGCCACTCCATATTCTGCCTCAGATATCTGTGGTGGTGCCAGCCTCTATCAGCCACTCAGTACACTTCTCGACACCTATCTGTGTGATTTCACTTATGCTCCCTGTCACAGTCACAAAGCTACATTCTTCTCTGTGTCCAAATCTGACCTTAAAAATTCTTCTCTTCAAATGAAGCTTGGCAGCCTTCTGGCTCTGCCAACTGAAGACTCAAGCCCATCATCACTGGAGGTGAGGGTGGGAGGAAGGCAACATTCACATTGCTTAATTTTAAGCATCCAACTTTAAGTTGCCAAGTTAGCAATCTGATTTCTCTGTTTAATCCATGAAGAGAGAGACAGGATCTTTTGAGGGATGATTAGGAGGGCTACGAACTGCCCCCATGGGAGCCTGACTGCAAGGTCTGTCAATGCAGCTGTACTTATTACATTGGCACATAAATGAGTTCCCTAAAGTTAAACCTAATGAACGTTTCACTGTTAACCCCCTACATCTCATCTGTCAGTATTTACTTTTAATTCAAGGGTAAGCTCTTTGGGACAGGCACCATCTTTTTGTCCTGTATTTGTTTAGCATCTATCCCCATAGGGTGCTAGACCACGCCAAGAGGTAAGGAGGGGTGTGCCTGCTTCCAGCCTATCTCTTTCATGCCTAGCCTAGAGAGTGTACCTTCTCACTAGGCACAAGAGGACATAAGCTGACTACCACCAGTAACTGAGTTGTTCTGTTGCCCCAACTGTTTCTGAACCCTCAACACTGTGGTGCCATAAATGATAATAAATAACAGCAAGCTGGGACAGATGTAGGGCTCTTCTAACTGCTGGCAAAACTCTTTTAGAACTGGGTTAACAAGCTTCAGCCTTCTACTGTTGTGGGGCCCTTGGTCTCTGAGGAGAGATGGTGTGGCTGTAGCATTAAGTGTAAAGGAACAAATACAGGGAAAAGCCTATAATCTGAGATAAGAAAAGACTTCGTAGCTGCTGAGCCAGAATTAAGGATGAAATGCAAAGAAGCTGTAGACACATCAGCATAGAGTCAAGAAAGCTAAAAGATACAGAAGTCAAACTCAAAAGTGATTGAAAGATATGATGTAAGCGTACATTGTATTCAAAGGAATGTAAAACGAGAAATTCCTAAATTCCTAAATTCCTGAAGCAGCCCAGTGATGGAAAAAGAAGCAATCATGTTAATAATCATGGAATATGCAAGAACAGGTTTGGATTCCCAATCTGTAAGGCACTTAGGCCTGTGATTACTTCTACTAAAATCAATGGAAAATTTTTGTTCAAGTGCCTTCTTTCTGTTAAAATGTCTCATCCTCATGATATAAGGATGAAGGTGATCAGTTGAAGCTGAGGTGGAGAAGGTAGATTGTTAACCACCCTAGTTCAACAGATCCTTGTTGCATAGACAAATGGTAGGTGCTGTGAAAAGGGATTTCTTCTTCCTGAAGGCATTTTGGATGGCCATTGGTATTTATTTGCCTTCATTAGTTGGAGAGTTAATATTCAGCATCAGCACTTCGAGATTGATGATTTCTTGTGTAAATATATAGTGTGTGAATACAGATGTTTGTGTGCACATAGGCTTCAGAGAAGAACACAATACTTACATGAGAAAATTTTGCCCTGAGTGAGGAAGAACATGGTATCCGTAGATGGCATCTAAAAAATGTGCCAGCCAGGTCAGACGTCTTCAAGAGGGAGGAACCTGCACCACTCGCTATGCCTTGGAGTAAAAATAAGGTACTCACAGCTTGCTCTGATTCAGTGCTTTTGCTAACCACAGCTTTAATCATAGCTGGATGAGAAGACTAGTGCTTACTATACCATATGGCTGCTGGAGTCTGAGCAGAGGGCAATGCATTGGAGATCTTCCTGAGAGCCTTGGAGATCTCCCACTGTCTTGCTTGCATCAGGAGGAAAAGTTTGCCCCTATTTTATAGAACAGTAGGCTGTAACAGTAAGCAGAGCCTAACAGGTGAAGCTGAGGTGGTGCCTAGCTACCTTGCTCAGTGTATAAAGGCAGACACTTTGAAGAAACCAACACGCACTTTTGAAATAGAAGGCTAGACCTCAGCTACAGTAGCATAAAATCAGATTAGCTCCACAGAAACTGGAGTTATCACCATCTCCCAGCAGTGATGCAGTTCTGAGTCTGGTCCCCGATACTGTAAATACGCAAGCTAAGTTATGTCTCTGTATTGGTGTATGAATACTGAAAAGATTTTACAAAGCTTCAAAATAACGGAAGGGCAAAGAGCATTCAGTAGATAAGCAGAAAAATAAGTTTGCCACTTAGTCTTCATTTTGAACTGTCTAATCCAGGTCATGAAGGACCAGGCTAAAACTCACACGCATGTTAAGTATGCAATGCCCTAAGGTGTGTGTCAACAATACATAAGTGCTTACTGACTAATCTCTTGAAAGGAATGGAGGTTGAGGAAAGCTGTGTGGCTCAGAGAGAGAAATGCAAATGCAGATCGACCCTGTAATGAAAAACTTTCTTATTAAACTGTGTTTTATCTTGGAGCAGTCCTTTTCGGAACACATCCAAGCAGAGATAAAGGCATCTTACCATACTCATTAAACTGTGCATGGTTTGATGCAATCAGACTCAGATCATTTGCATATGGATCAGTTTAATCTAGTTCTTCCTGTCTCGCACCTATTGTTAATCATGCCTAGACTCCCTCCCCCCTTCCTAATACTCATTCTCCCTCCTCCTCCATTCCTTTGATTCAAGTAGATAAATGAATAGGCAGAAGGACATCAACATCTTTCTGAGTGATCATGTGCCTTGTATGCTCAGAATGTCCCATGTTTTGCTGATTATGTCCTGGCTGGCATCCCATATGTTTTTGATAGTCTCTGTCTTTGCTGGTTTAGGAAGACTGAGGAAGACAGAGGAAGAATATTGACTCAGGCTGTAAACCCCAACTTAGGTTTACCTCTAGCCACAAACTAAGTGAGATTTGTATTCTCAAGTTATTCAGCATCGTTAGAAAATGTATCTCTGAGTAGCATGTTAGACTGAATAAAGTGACTCCTTTTCTTTCTGGGGCTAAGTATTATTTCTGCATTTAGCTGGCAGTGGTGATAGCTTCTTTTACATGATCAATCTACAGTGACAGGGTAACTTGGTTTTTGTACAAGTAGATATTTTTATCTTTTTGGGGCAATAGTGTTTGGGTCTTTTCATAGCAGTGCTAGAGCGCTGTAAGACTTTCCCTCTGAATGGTTGAGTTTGTGGTGCTTTTTCAGAGAATAATTACAACCACAGGTTGAATGACTTTGCCCCAGATTTATTGTCATGAATCCCCAACCTTAGTTTTGGTTTTTACAGTAGGGTTTTCCTTTCATTGTTCAGGATATTCTGTCCAGTAGCACCATGATTATGGCCTTGGGGAGGTAATAGGCTTTATGATTGTGTGAGGAATGTAAGAGAGCAACAGATTGGGCAGTTTACACAAAATGTCTGGCGTGGTGATTTTTCCACTCAAGGCTGATGCTGTGCAAGTCTGTGGAGGAGATGTTCATACAACTATGTTAAAAACAGGATCTTTATTTTCAGTTGTTGTGTTGTATTCTGTCCATAGCTTTTATATAAAGCCAGCTTTTCACACGACCAAACTAAACAGGTCATGCTTGACTCTCTTTCTGCAACTAGAATAATATGTCCTCTGAAAAATGAAGGTCAGGCTGCCAGGAGGACCTGCCTTTCAGCAGCATAGTTTTTTTCTTTGGCGTAAGGACAGTGACGTTAAGTGAGGTTGGATCCAGCATTCATTCAACCAACCAGCATCACACAAAGTGAGCCTGATCTTTCCTTTGTTGCAATGATGACCTGGGTCAATCCCCTAGCCAGTCTGGAAGGGGTTTTGTCATAGACAGAAAGTGGGTGTAAAAAGTGCAGGTGCTGAGGGAGGGCTGGAGAGGAGCATCCAGATTCGATATTCTCCAGTATAACTCTCCAGGTGGTGTGCATGTATTGTGATTAAGACTACTTTGATCACAGCAATACATCCCTGATGGTCCTCCCATTCTGTGGTGCTGGGTAAAGTATGGGCCAGTGAGATCTCAGCAAAATGGGACATCTGTAGACAGGTAATAGAGATGAACATACACTTCTCATGCATTATTATTTAAATTCATTTCTACTGATTTTAGTATCTTGTGAGTAAGGAAGTCACAGCTCATGAGGTGAAGATGAACAGTCCTTAGCAAGGGGCAGTCTCTGCTGTGTCTTGATAGCATTTAGCACATTGGTTTGTGAGCTTACTGAGCACCCTTGGACATTGCTGTAATTTCAAACAATATGAGAAACAAGACAATATCTGACAGCTTTTTCCATAGGACATGGAGAACTTCATTAACTCTGCCTGCTTTGCTGGAAACAGGAGGGAATTAAAACTTCATGCTAAAAATGTTAACTGAACAATTTTAGACCTCTGGGGGGTAAAAAGGTTATATACAATTTTATTTCCTGGGAAGGACTAAGGACCAGGTCAGCAGAATTTTAGACAAATTTGATGCAGTTCTCCCTGTTAAAATTCTGTGCCTGAAACTACAACAACCTGGCATTTTTTTCCTTGTTTGAAGCACAAGAAAGGTTCCTTTTACAGAACTTGGGGATTTCAGCTGGCTGAATCCAATGATTCACTGTCAGCAAGAATGTAAAGATGACTGTGGCTCCACTAAGCCCTTTTCTGCTGCTAAGGTGGCAGTTTTAGATCCCTTGTCATGACATAAGTGAAAACAGCATTGGAAAGCCTGCACTGAAAAAGGCTGATCTAAGGTTTAACAACCTTCAGAACTATATTTGCTAATTTGGAGTAATTGATTTTTCTCAATCTTCATGTTCATTTTAATTTGATTTATTTTCAGTGTGCAGTTTTTTAGAGAGGAGAGGTGAGGCAAGAAGAGGAGATGGAAGTGAATTTCCATCCTCTGGCACCGTATTAATGAAGCAATATCCCTCCATCACTGGAGCTAGTGGGGTGCCTGGGAGCAGTAGACTGCTGTCCCTCTGTGAGACAGGTGCAGGACAGAAAAGAGGCATATAAGGGTACCAGTGAACTTCACAGGTATTTGCTAAAAAGAGAGGAAGGCTAAGACTGCAGCACCTTGAGCTCGCTTCAGATTTTTAGGGAGTATATATATATTCTGATGGGTGTGGACTCATTTGTGCCCCTTTCTCTTCTAGTCTGTCCAAAGCCTGCTCTCTGATATATGGGCCTTGTTCCTCTGCTTCCCAGGCAGCTGAAGCTCTCATCCAGCTCCATTAAACAGTGGATATTCCTTCATCCCATTTGATGCCAGGACACTAGCAATAGGCACAGCAATGGGTCTGCTCTTCATACTCAGTCTCTGTGTCCAGAGTCACATCAGCTGCTGGGACTAGGCAAACCACTGCTCTGAGGTCCTGGGATACAGCCTGCTCACAGCAAATGGCATCTCTGGACAATCGTTGCATGGTATGAGCAAAACAAGACGGTTTCAAACACCTGTTGTTTAGCTACATTGGACCATAGTTTTACAACTGTGTCAAAAGAAAATGCCTCTTTCATTTGCTGAGATATGAAAGGGAAGGGTACCCTTCATAGCCAAGCAAATTCATAGCTTTCCTCCAGAGAGTGGAGGACCATTTGATAAACTGCAGTCTGTGTACTGCAGACACAGGCTAAAGGAGGGTGAGTGAGTGGGGTTGGAGCTGGGAAAAGTGAAAAAAATATTAATATCATCTCTATATCTAACAGCTGTCATCCACACATGAATACCAGCCATCAGCATGGAGTACTCTCAATCACCTTTGCTTTTGTGCATGTTAAACTCATCATTCATCCATGCAGGGAGAGAAGAAGCAAGCATAAATATTCAGCCTGCAAATAATTAAGGATTACATAAGAAACTGTTTTGTTATCCTTTCATTTTGTTTTTTATTCCTGCCACATGCTCTGTGTTCTTAGAAAGTCTGAGAATTCATTCTTCCTAATGAACTTCATGCTAGAACTAAAATATGGCAAGATCAGGTTTTTTCCTGCTAGGGACGTACCTTGAGAGCACAGCATCACAGTAGGTTGTGGTATAAAGGCTTAAAGGTGTGTGTCTTAAAAAACTCCATCACTTCCAACAAATTCCACAAGCCTAGTTTCTCCTGCCATTGAAAATTTACAAGCAAATTCAAACAACCTATTTTTTTACAGCATATGAATGCTCAGAGAAAACTTTATTAACTTAGTATAACTATAGTATGAAGTGGCATTGAACTGAAGAAGATCTCTTTCAATGTTATCTGCCATATATCAATTAGTTAAGGGAGTCGGAATCTCATTACTGAATGGGCAGCCTTTATAATCATCGTCCACTAAATACAGATTAAATGGCTTGAAGATGATAATCATCCTTCCTACTTTTACCTTTACAGGGGTACCACTGTGCTTTGCACTTGACATAAGTCATGCATAATACTCACTATTCAAGGACAGGTGTCTATTTAGCCTGTCTTAATTATTAGGTCATCGCAGCAGTATCACAGCATTTCACAGAAATGTGGCTTAATGATAGTGCTTTCTTTTTTTGTTCTTCTTCCTTCAGTCTACAGCGGCTGGACATTGGCCTCAGTGCAGACTTTCTGGGTTTAGTAATGGAAGAATATGTCATTAGTACTGTATTTGTAATTTGCCTCTGAGGCTTGCTCTCATCCCAGCTATAGGGAGTCAGTCCTGGGGATGTACGGTTGTGACAGAGCAACCTGAGTTTCCTAGCCAAGAGCCTCCCTCCTGGGCTGTGCTCAGTTGGGGCCGGGGCAGTGGAGAGAGCCCCACTGCACTGGGAGGAATGGGGACCAGACAAAGCAGCCTGTGGGAGGGGGTTGTTCTGGGCATGGGGCAGTGGGCTGCCAAGTCCATCCCGGGTTGTGAAGCATGTGCTGCTGCCTCTGTGGAAATAGGAGTTTTGCCACAGCTGGTATAAGCAAATACTATCGGTTTATTTAAAGGGACATCCCAGCTAATCAACAAATTGAGAACCTAGCCAAGATCTCTAATTGAAATGAGGTCAGTACCATTAAAAGCAAAAAGGTGTTGAAAGGGTTTCTTTCCTTACTGAGCTCATTTATTGAAGTAGTGGGCAGGGGCATTATGTAAAGCACTTCACAAATTGATCCAGTACATAACCAACTTGGTTCTTCTTACAAACTGGGCTTTACAAGTCCTGATCATCCTAAGAGATACGTACTGTCTCTGGTTTAGATTCATACCAATGACAAGCAGATACAGTGCTGGATACCTTGCACTTCCGTATCAGAAATGCTTTGTGGAAGACATCCTGTACAGCATTTGCCTTTCCATAGCTATATCGCATGACTTACTCATAGTAAACTGTCTAGTGCACAGAGGTTTTTCTTCCCCTTTGTCATTTGTAACCAATAAACTCCTATATAAGAAATTTCCCCTGTTACTTCTCAAGTAAATAATCCTTCTTTTTGCACTACAAATGTCATCCCATTTCTTTCTGCCAGACCACCAAAGTCTTCAGCTTCTTCTATGCTATCATCTAAACCTTTGTGTTCACAATGCCCCCCATCCTCATACCAGCAACAAAATACATTAGCACACCTTTACTTTTTATGCCAAGGTCAATAATGAAGATAAGACTGGTCCCCAATCCTTATTCTTCCTCCTGTGAAAAGTCACGGACTATGGCACTTAAAAAAAGGGAAACAATTATGATGTCTTTGGTGAGGAAGATTGGCCTATCCTATCTGTGAGCAGACATCGTCTTCCAGGTCAGTTAAATGAGAATCCAGGTGTTTGCATGTAAGTTCCAACTATAAAATTTATTCCTTGTTTCACTGTGTCCTGATGTCCTGAACTCCTGAAGGAAACAGAAGACTGGCCACAGTACATCAGCCAAATCTTGTAAACCTGAGAGTGCCTTCTTGTCCTGGAGCTGTAAATGAATGTAATAGTGCCTATTCATGTGCATAAATGTGGTAGAGATAAATGAGTGAAGAACTCTGGACTACACAGGGTACATTTCACTGGACAATGATTTCCAGTGTGTATATCTGAAATTGCAGTGAATAATGAACAGTTTGTCCTACTAGTGTCCACACTTCCTTCTCAAGCTCTTTGAAGAGTAGACATGTTTGAAAGTCATTGACAGAGTGCCATGCCCTTGTGCAGCTTGAAGTTTCTGCTTGCAAATTGATATTTTGCAGATTACATCTGTAACTGCACTATCCTGTAGGCACATAAGAGGAAAAAAAACCACCAGTTTTTATAAAAACAAGATTAATAATATACACCCACCCTCCACCAACTTCAATATATGAAAACAGTCATTAACAAATTGGTTTGGAATCTGAAGGAATTATTTCAAATTATGAGTGTCAAGAAGAGGTTTTGTTTAACAGACAGTAAATATGATGCAGCATGTTATGAGTTTATTCCAACCAAGGAAGCAGTGCCTCACTGCTGTTCTGCCACCAGGAACACCTACATTTTCTCCACTCCATGCAACACCTAACACATCGTATATTTAAAGAACATCCTGGCTTCACTATATAACAGAGTCTGATTTTCTTTTTATTTCCTAATTCACAGCCTTTGTTCTACAAACTCAGAAATACATCTCATATCAAATCAAGGGCTATTTGCATGTCTGGGCTGGAGTTTTTGTATAGAAGGTGTAAATAGCTCCCTTTTTTTTTCTGAAAAGCTGTCTCCTATTGAATTCTGTGTGCACTTTCCACCAATTCTGTAGCTAGCACAAGCTAAGCAAGGTCAGACAAGGTCAACTGTTGGAGGAACAGCCTTTAACGTAAGCTTGCCTAGTAGAGAAAGCAGTACTGGTAATTCTAGATGTGATACACCTTTTCTGACTTGGTCAGTACCAAGTGAGTCAGGGCAGTGTGAAAAGTCCATGTACTACTAGAGGACCCAGTCATTAGAATATCTGGAAAACAAAGGGGGTTTGGGCCACTTGTGGTAATAAAAAAGCCCTGGGTGTGTAGAGGGAGCAGTGATGATTTAGTGTGAGCAATCACATTCTTCCTGCCCCATGATTCTAGCAGCGCTGCACAGCTCACCACCACTCATGAGTCACTACCTCCATTCTAGCACATTTGATTTCCCAGTAAAACTCTCTCCCAGATCTATCCTGAAATTGCTGTGTAGCAATGCAGAGCACTATTAGAACAGTTGCCACATTATACCATGTCTGCAGCCATCCCCCGGCAATGGATAACATGGTCTATACATGTTCCCTTCAGTCGGTCAGCATTCAAGTATCATTTGTACTGGTATAGGGTGAAAAGCACCAACAAAATGTGGGATGTTATGAGAAATGCATTAGCCCTTTCATGTTGAAAGTCTTTCTTTCTCTCTACTTTGGCTGCTGCTGCTATTCAGTTTAGTCTAAATCATGAAAATCTGAAATCATATTCTTGTTTACTGCCTTATTCTCCTCCATCTCACCCCCCCTCCCCATTTTTCTCTCTAAGCTGCTTGAAAACATTCAGTTACCCAGCCCTGGAGGTGAAACTACTCAGAGAACTTCAAGGTTATGAAATGCAAAAGCTTGGTTTTGTTTGTTTCACAGTCAGAGAAAGCAGTGCACAGGATGAAAACCTCTGTTGTGCAGCTCTGCTAACACATAAAGGAAGCTTTAATTGAGTTTAAAAAGCAAGTGTACTTTTACATAATTAAGAAAAACAAAACCCCCCACAACAATGTTGAACAAATAGTGGTGTTGTTTATATCAATTTAGTTGAAAAGTTAAAAAATAAAAAAGGCAAAGAAAGCAACCAATGGCCAAAGCAGATAAACAACATTCAGGATGCTACTTCTATGTTTGATAGAAAAGCAAAACCATCGGTGAGAATTAAGTACTCACTGCAGAGAGGGAGAAACATTTGAAGTTATCAAAGAGAGAAGTCTTGATGTCAGAAAGAAAGAGGAATCTTGGTTTAAAGGATGGTTAAAGCTTTTACTTTGGAATGATCTGAATTTTGAAAAGTCACCCCAAAGAGGTAGAGAACAAACCAGGGAGTTCAAGAGCTAATAGCTGTAAGAAAAAAAACGGAATAATTTGTGGGATCTGAGCAATAGATAGGAATGTTTAAGGGAGGTGAACTTAGAGATCTGAGGTGCTTTGTCTTGAATTGCTGGTTGTCATTAGGACTCCCACTTTTCTTTATAAGTCTTGCAGCAGTTTGCTCAGACATTGCAAAAGAAATTAAAATAAAAACTTCACTTTTCTCTTTGCCAGGGTGGTGCCTGAAAAACAATACATATTTATGTATGCAGAGTTGTCAACACGTTACACAGCACTTGTAAGCGCTATCCATATTCAGTGATATGGTTGCACAATTATAAAGCACAAGTGCTTGCATCTCTCTTGAAGATGTACAATAGCAAGCTGTTTGAAATATTGCCATAGCTATTGCACCCAAGTGCATTTTTACGCAGCCCTCTTTGTCAGCAATTTGTCCTTGTGCTCTAATAGTGACAACAATTAGATGCACTGAGGTGTGCCAGAAATTACACCCTATTAAACCACAGACAAACTAGAGATGGAATCAGAGCCTGTTGGGCCTGATCCCCACAGTGCACCTCTTGCAAGGTGACCTTGGCTTCTGTGGGAAGGGCTGGGGGCACTCAGCCCTCTGAGGGCTGGAAAAACATTAAGCAGTTTCAATGCCCACAGGCAATCATGTTGCAAACTTATTACTGGTAATTGCCACCTTACGCCCCAACTTCCCTGAGTGCTGCTCCTGTTGGTCCCCAGGCGAGGGTTGCCTTTGCTTTTGCTCCGCAAGCTGCTGGCAGCACAAACTGCTCCCCGGGAGCA
This sequence comes from Anhinga rufa, assembly GCA_013400875.1. Lineage (NCBI taxonomy): Eukaryota > Metazoa > Chordata > Aves > Suliformes > Anhingidae > Anhinga > Anhinga rufa. Next base: position 17,683 of record VZTV01081057.1, read on the forward strand.
CAGTCCTCCACAGGAGGCGGCTGCTGGGGACTCCTGCAGCACAGGCAATAAATAATAAAGACCCGTTTGGGGCAGATGTGCCAGCTGCTGTGCTCACATCTGGGTGCAGACCCTGAATTGCTCCACAGTGCTGGGTTTGTATTGGGGCATAATAAAAATCAAAGCACAAATGACTGATACAGTGAAACTTATGACAGGGATGATATAAAATGACTGTCAGCAATTGCAGAAGATTGGACTGGAGCCAGGATACATTAAAATATTTGTAGTAGCCCCAGAAAAAAAGCAAACTGACTTTCAGAGGATGGAAAGGGGCTGTGTATTTTTGTGTGCATGTGTGTGTTGTGGTATATGCGTGCGTTCATTTTTAGTGAAATCATGTACTTCCATCATTTCCTTGACGGCTTGATTTTGGGAGGATTTCCTGATAATTTGTGCCAAATGAAACTTCCTTTAGTTATCTCCCTGCTGTATCTTCTGATAACTTGCTCTGTTTTCTAGCTCCAGTCATGGCTGATGAAACTAGATTAAGCTTCCAAAATTACACTGCAGTGAATCAAAGCTAGAGAAAATAGCAAAGAAGAATTAAATATTGTCCCTGTGCTGTGCTTCAGCCAAGCTGAATCCAAATCACTGAGGAAGCAGAGCTCTCAAAAAGCCATTCTTAAGGTGAGCAGGGAAAAATGCCATCTTCCCAAGACACAGTGGTTTTGGTCAGAATGAAAACTAGAAGTCTATTTTGAGACAGCCTGTTTTCCTCATATTCGCAACTAGATAGAAGAGGGAAGCTTTGCAAAGCACATGAAAGTCTCTTGCATGCCTGCCAGCCCAGAAATGCTTGGGAGAGGAACCACACTTGAGCCACTTTATGGGAAATACAGAAAAATGCCATGGAGGTGAAGAGGAGAGCTCAGAATTCACCTAGTTAATTTTAACCTAATTTGAGTTGTGTTTATGTCTAGCAAGGAAATTAGGTTCCTTGGGTTAAGCCACTGGGTTAGTTGCTGATTCAGAAAACACCTCCACCCACATGGTCCTACACAGTGCCTTGTGGAGACATGCTAGCAAGCTTTAGGTGAACTAATTTGATCACCAGAAGCAATATTCCCACCTCAGGACAACTCTGCCCCTCAGAGCAGCTAGTCTTCCTGGCAAATAAGGTCTTTCCCCTCTGCTGTTTGGTGCAGGGCTCAGAGGGTGCCCAAGACATCCCTTTATCTTTGCCGAAGGCTGCAACATAATCCAAAACTTCCTATGTGGACAGCTGTGAGGAAATCACTTTTTTCTGTCTATGCTGTTACCCAAGAAGTGTCTAAGCACACGTGGGAGTAATGGGAAGCTGTACTTCTGGAAAGTCATGGCATAATTTTGCCTGCGGGTTGCTGCTTGCACTCTCCTGGTACCAGCCCAATCTGGTGTGACCACCAAACAGTTGTATTCAGACAATCCAGAGCTTAAGGTTTCTGAACTGGTATTAACACTCATCATCGGAGCTATTTTTGGATTCTCTCCATGTGGCTATTATTGGCTTAAGGATTTAGATTGGGTATTTTAAAATACCTTAAGGAACCAGCAGAGAGAGGTTAGCACAGAAATCAATTGCTGGAGACAATGTGAAATCTTTACTTCTGGTGGCTCTTAAGAACAGGTTGCACAAATGTCTTTCAAGGGCAGTTTAGGTGTAGTGGGCCCAGTCTAGGTGACCTCTTGAGATGCCACAGCTGTAACTGGTACCAAAACTCACAGCGTTCGTACATGTACCAACATAGCTCACCAGCAATTTAGTCATAGCATCAGTGAACACGTTTCTTTGGAAGAACCGCAGCTCACTTGGGCTGAATCAACACACACAGTCTGGGGCTGAAGCAGCAATGAGCTGCTTACATCTGGCAATTTGAAAACTTGTCACACCTACGTGGAGAGGCTGTGAGGTGTTCTCATCTGCTTCTGGCAAGCCATGTCCCCTCAGGACACTAGGGTAGGCATGAGGAAATGGCAGAGATGCAGGCTCTGGGAGGATTATCCCACCTTCCCTTCAGCTCCCTGGGCAGCTTTGGCTGAGCAGGAAAGTCCTGCCATGTATTCTGAAAGGTTTAAAAATGGACTTTCTCCCTCTGGTGAAAGTTAACTGCTGTGCAGTGGTACTGTGTGAGGGATGTCTTGTGCAGGTCTGCCTATCTGGGCTATCTTTGGGGTGCGGTTAAGTTTAGAGTAAGGATGATGTCCAGTAACTATCTGAAGCCTTAAACTCCATTTTCGCTAAATTTTACACTCCTATCAGGAAATAAATCCCTCTTTGATTGGGGGTAGAATTGAAAAGCTGGCAGGTCACTGTCTTCATTGCTGTGCCTGCAGATACAAATTCAATCAGTTACTGTGTAACTGTGAGTGACACAGAGGGCATCACAGGCCAGAGCCCAGTTCAGAAGTGAGAGAATCACATAACTGATGGTAAGAGTGACAATAGTCATGATCCTGCTGGTGATATGCTCAGAGAAGATAGAGGGGACAGAGGTTCAGTGGCAAGTACTTACTTCATCTTGCCCGCAATAGTGATAAGGCCTTCTTGTATCTCCTTCCCTACGTAACTGCGTCATTCACTTAATACTGACCACCATTTTCCTAATACCACTCTGTTTCTACTCTTTCTAATGAAGGAAACCATTTTTGCTTTCGTTATGTTATGTCCAACGGTGTTAACAAGCCCCTTTGACTGCAGCAAATCCTCTTTCTGTTTTGTGGGGCATCTAGTACAGGTTTTGGCAGTAACAGAAACAGCAATACCTCTCCATATGGTCAAGCCTTTCCTGCCACCTGTACTCCAGGACCACATTTGTCTGACACAGCAACCTGGTGAGCTTTCAGTGAAAACATAGTCACGTCACACAGTCAAGCCCACAGTGTCCAGGTTTGGTTTGGCTCACTAACAGCTGTTTCCAGTTTCTGTTCATTCATAGCCATACTGGACTTCATAACAGCGCTTTTGGTAAGTACAAGTTAAAAATGCTTAGAATAATGTTTTGTATATATCCCACCTACTCTAGATTAACTACGAGGTAAAAGGATCCTTGGAAATATTCAATTACAGTTTCCTACTGTCCCATGAGAGAAGCTACAGATGTTTTATGTGTATTTGTTTTTTCATTGAGTGGATTTGATACTTTTCAAGATAAGAGCAGATAACAGAGTCTTGATTTAGACTTCAGCTTTCCTACAGCTCCACATTATTCACAATTGAGATTCTGGTCCATACTTAACTCAAGGCTCTTCAACTCTGAAATGTACTTAGATCAGTTGGGCATCTTAGCAATTGTTAATCACTAATTTCTTCTTTTCTAGTCCATTCCATTTCTATCAATGTACTCAGTCAATACCTACTCTGGTCCACTAACTTCGCAAGAGAAATAACAATCACGAACAAGCTTGCAGCTTATTCCAAAGTTGGGAGCAAAGTGGGACAATAGGATTCTGTACTTGCGTGGGATGGATGGCAGGAGACCAGCCAGCAGTGAAGAGGTAAGTTTAGACAGGAACAATTCTTTGCAGTCACATTAGGAAAGGAAACTACACTTGTTTTAGAGGACTTGTGAAAGAGATCATGAGAAAAGTCCAGTAATAAGCAAGGAAGGTGAGGAAAGGAGAGAGTTTAAAGACTGAAGGTATATCAAAAGGCAAATGAAAATGAAAAGTGGTGCCATTGGTGACCATACACATACATACCCCTTTCCATACGACAACATGTCCTGGTGGATCACAGCACTTCAGAAGCTTAAAATGCCAAGAAGTTTTAGAGATTTCCCACAACATAGCTTCCAGTAGATCCAGAACTAATGTTACTTATGCCAACTCACTACAATAACAGAATCACAGAATCACAGAACAGTAGGGGTTGGAAGGGACCTCTGGAGATCATCTTGTCCAACCCCCCTGCGTGAGCAGGCACACCTAGAGCAGGGGGCACAGGACCGCGTCCAGGCGGGGTTTGAATGTCTCCGGGGAAGGAGACTCCACAGCCTCTCTGGGCAGCCTGTGCCACTGCTCTGGCACCCTCACAGGAAAGAAGTTTTTCCTCATGTTCAGGTGGAACCTCCTGTGTTCCAGCTTGTGCCCATTGCCCCTTGTCCTGTCATTGGGCACCACTGAAAAGAGTCCGGCCCCATCATCTTGACACTCACCCAACAATGAGGTTTAGCAATATGAAGCCAGCAGCTGATGAAGTGTAACAGCTGCTCAGATTTTCTACTTGTAGATTCATGATTAACTCTTCTTCATTAAAGAGTGTGGTAACGTTGGATATTTTTATTTATGTATTACTCGCATCTTCTCAAATCCAACAAGTCTGGTGAAAATACGTGAGCTTGAAGAGTGCAATATCTCTCCACAAAATTAGAATCTGTTTCTCCTCCAGGTTTTGCCTCTCTCAAATTTGTGCTATGTTATATTTCATCAAAGGAATGGGACAATTATCATTATCCAGTTCCTCCTCGTCAGGCCATGTCAATGTTGGGTGTCAATTCAGAGTTTTGTGACAAGAAACTCATGTAAAATCTGTTAAAAACTTTTCCTCTGATTCAGACTCAAAACTAAAGAGGAATCAACTTATAGGAAGAGAGGAATTTTCATGCCTGTCCCTCAGCACATAAATGAGTTGTGCATCTTTGGAGGAACACTTGCAAGTGTTTGGGATTTTTTATGCTACCTGTTTGCTTATTTGAATATTAGTTTTGCTGAATATTAGTTTTAATAGTCAACAGTTTAGTGTTTTCTTGTAGTGACTTGGTCTTGAAGTTAGCTCAGAAAGTCTTATATGCAAGGAGGACCTCAGAAAATTTCCCATCCAAATATGCTGTGTTGGCAAATATGCTACAAAAATCCCAATGTGGGGACATTTATCAGGCAGGACTTCTGAATTTCTAAATTCCTTCCTTTTCCTGATACAAATGAAATAGCTTCTTTTCTCCTCAGTTAGCCTCTTAACACTTCTTACTCCCAGTATTTTAAAGCTTTGATTGTCATTCTTGTCTCTCCTACATGATACACATACTTAGCCTGGCTTGGTAGCATTTCTATTGGATTAAGAAAAGTCTGACAGCATCTTTGGCTTTACTAATTGAGCCTAAGAAACCCAGCATGCCAGGTACTTCTCAGAGTGGAGGATTTTCACTGCTTCCAGGATTGGACCACGCCAATCTCAGCAGCCTCAAATAGCATCTGCAATTGGTATGTAAAAATCTATCATGGAAAGCTGCGTGCTGGAGCAATTTGTGTCTCCATGTACCATATGTTTAAGTGAAAGAGTGTGACAATCACAGCAGCATACTGTCCAGAAGTCATAAGCAGTTAACAAAATGCAACATGATTGTTGGCAGGCCTGCTGGTCTGGATCATGCAGCCAAAGCTGAATTTATAAAACATGGTAAACGGGATGGAAGGGAGGAAAGGCAATTGGCATTTGAAACAATGCACCAGCCTGATAAAAATGCTCTGCAACTGCCTCCCAGTTTTACATTTCTGTTTCTTTCTGCCTGGCTGGCCCAGACAAGGACTAATCTGCCTGTCCTTCCACCAGGACATAGCTCTTGAAGAGTGAGTCAAGTTTAGATGGAGGTACTCCAAATTTTTACTCAGAAGTCCCCACGTCTGGGGGATGCCTAAGATGTTATAGTTAGACTTCCATGCCAGAGGCAGCTCATATCTTTCACAGAAGAGACAAAAAGGGATTTACAGGAAGGGTGGAGCTCCTTTCCAGTAAGGAGTACCAGGCCACATTTTCACATGGTGGCACAGCCACGTAGCTACACAGCCCCTCATCCAGTCCATGCTGAGCTGCCCCTGCAGAAGATAGGGTCTATCTTCCTATCCTGGACAAATGTGCAGTTGATGGGGCTCTGATGTCTGCCAAAGAAAGGAGAGGATTGGGTGTTCTATGCAGGGAGGAGGGAGGTGTTTGTGCTCAGGCAGCAATTATACCCTGAAATCCAGAGGCTGACGGTTGCTGCTCCAGGGCAGCCAACTCTGCTTCCTGCAGCTGGCTGCTTAGTACTGCGAAGGTGATGAAACCTGAAGGGAGCCACTGAACAGGTGGTAATTATGACTGACACAATGACGGCTTGTGCAGACATGTAACCGTGGAACAAAACACTGCAGTTAGCTAACAAGAGATCGGTATAAGGTTTTTCACTGGCACTGTGTCTCCTGTCTGACACTTCTGAAATCGGAGGAAAAAAAGCATTGTGAGCTTCAGCATTCAGAGACATAATAGGCCAGACAGGCTGAGGGTAGAATGCCAACATCTGTCCCTTTCAGGATGATTATAGCAGGTTCTGTTTCCATGTTGATTTCTGCAAAACTGCTTTTCTTACCTGCAGTTTTTTCCTTCATAAATGTCTCTTCTGGGTTGTATCCCTATGATACAGTTGACTACACTACACCTCCATTTCTCTCAAGCACACAATTTTCTGAACAGTTTCAAATAACTATAGGGAGGCATGTGTGTACCCAAACCCACATTATCAAATTTTTTTATTTCCCTTCCTTTATCTAGGGGGATAGAGAGGCTTTCTCGAGTAATTATGCTTTTACACAGAGGGCTGAGGAAAGGACACTGGGACATCCTGTTCAATCAGCACATCTTTGGAACTTCTTCCAGTGTTAATGGACAAAAAAATCCTTTTCCTGCCTGGTGAAAATATCTGAGATGAACCAGAAATCTCCTAGGTTTCTATAACAATAATAGTAGCTAGGAAACAGGAGAATAAGGAATCAAATTAATCACTCACTGCATAAACGCTGATCTATAGTCTTTCTTTCTTCCCCCCTTTTTGAAATGGAACATGGAACTGCCTTAGCAGAAGACCTGCTTTTAATCACATCTGAAACCAGTGACCAAAGTTCATGACTGAGGTGGGAATCAGGCAGAGTAGGAACCTCAGGCAGATGAGAGCCCTAACAGCACACCTGCTGAGAAGGGCAGGAGGAATTATTTCTATCACCCCAGTGTGAAAAAGAGACAAAAAAATTCCACCCTCTTGTTGGAAATCTTAGGCAGTGGAAGTTTTATCAGAAGCAGTACAATTCCACAAAAGATGTCCATCTCAATCCATCAACACATTTTATTGAAAAACACTTTTGTCAGAAATTTTCCAACCATTTGCTGATCCTGTCAACAGTCCATTTGCTTTCCATGGAAACTCCATGGAGTACTCTCCCCCAATGTACTCTGCTGGAATTACCCAACTTATACACCTCTTATACCTCCTTTTCATCCTGGGACACTTTCCCATGTAGAAAAGTGGAAAGCCTTTGCTTCACCCACTAGCCATGTCATTCTTTGGAAAGAAACTCCTAATCCCCAAACCCACCAGTCAGAATTTGTTGAGTAAAATCTGTAAATCTTAAACACTGTATTAAACATAGCAGGCATATAAAAATCATCCATTTTACTCATGGCCATGGCAGAGTGAGCTGATATTTTATCTCTTCCCATCCCACTTGTGACATTTTTCTGTGGTTGTCTAAACAACTAACTCTTCAACTCAGTGACTATACCTTTTAATCTGTCCATAAAGGGCCTGTGATGCAAAGTTAGCATAATGTAATTTATACAAAAGTGAATGGAAAATACTTCATTTTTATGCAACTACAGATTATTGTTCAATGGCCAGTGATTTTGTCTGTGTGATTTCATTCAGAAGATGTACATGTGTTCCAGATTTGGGGCTAATAACTATAGAGATATATTGTTTGAAGAAAAAATGTAATCCAATTTATATTTTTTCAATGATTTCATTGTGTTGAAACAACGTGATTCAACCACCTTTGGTTCTGAGGCCAGAGAGTGGCCTGTGGAAAGCAGTTGCTGTATAAACAAACATACAGAATTGTGTTTGTGTCCCTCTGTAGCACATATAGGCATTGGTTATTAGTCATTTACTTCTCCTGCTGTGCAAAACATTGAACACTGAGAATTAACTAAAAGCAGGTTTTCCTTTTCTGGATTTTAACAGAGAAAAAATAGCAAGCATTCCTTTATGCTTTCTACATTCTACTTTGGATTAAGTTCTTACCTAGATCTTATTTAAATGTATTAGGCTGTCACTCCATCTAGTCTAGCATCCTGTCTTGGGCAGTGGCCAGTGCTTTCAGGAGAAGCTTTACATGCCTGTGGGAGAAAGGGGTGGTAGGAAATGAGCAAGGTGAAAGATCAGGAAGAGGAAGGGACATACAGCTAAAGTGATTTCCTCTTACTTAGGGCTCTCCTTACATCACCTGGAGCAAGCAGTATAATAGCAGGCGCATGTAATGCAAAGTCATGGCACACAGATCACTGGAAATGCAATGCCATGAGGGAGATGGTGGAATATGCTTGCAAAATATTATCAGAAATATAGAGTAAGCCTGTACAAAATCTGCTGTTCTAGATTGTCCTCCAAGGGAAAAAAAAGATCACTGTGCTTAAGAGGAACAAGAAACTGATAGAGGAGCTTTGGCTCTGGTTCAGAGAAGCTAGGTCTGCTGCCTAACTCCTATCAACCATTGTTAAAATGGCAGGAGCATCAATACTCACAGAACAAATAACAAGAGATTTATAGAATAATTAAGGTGTGAAGGGACCTCTAGAGGTCTGTAGTTCAGCCTTCTGCTCAAAGCAGGCACAACTTCAAAGGGCAGAGATAATATTAAAGATTAGACAATCGGTTGCATCCTGTCTTATCCATTGAACACTATCAGAAATCAACTTCACCATGCTTAGGCACAGCTAAAAGGGTCAACATGGAACACCTTGAGGAACACAGGTTCAGAGTGATAGACGTTACACAAGTTGATAGACATCACAGATTGGACATAGATGTAAGAAATCACTTCATAAGTTTGACTGTCGCTCACAGTGGCATTGCAGGACAGGAAATGTGGCTGTCACAGGACCTGAACAGAAGACATTATGTGCAGTGCATCATTAATAACAAAGGTAGATTTTATTTTTCTTTTTTCTTTT
>VZTV01081071.1:0-12508 GCA_013400875.1 Anhinga rufa
CCACCCCCCCACTTAAACTTTATTTTTCTTCGTGGGAGGAATTAGTCAGGGAGAAAAGAGAAGTGAAGACCGATGACTGCACTATGAAATAGTAACAGAGGCATCACAACGAAATCGGGGAATTTACAAAAATGAAAAATTAGATACAGCTACCGAAGCAGCCAACCACAGGTGGGTTATCTCCTATTAACATAAAACCCCTCAGTTAAGAGGAATCAGAGGAGCATGGTGCCAATTATTGTAAGCTGCCATCGCCACTCCCGTCGAGGCTCTGTTCAGTCCACAAGAAAAATCTCACGCCGTGTTAGAAGGGCCTGAAAATCCCCAAACCATTGCTGGGAAACTCCCCACAACAATATCCCTGCACGCAGAATTTTTCTGTGCTGCAACACAGCAGATCATCTAAATGCAATCAGTTGCTTTTGCGTAAAAGCGGAGGTGCTCATCCGGTTACAACCCCAGCAAGCCATCATGCAGGAGCACACCTGGGAAAAAAAATCTCCTGCAATAGGGTGCTGGACCATAACAGGACTCTGCTGCCCCTTCCACCCGCTCGCTTAATGAATTTTTCAAAAACCAAAGGGAACTGCCATCCTGACAACAGGAACTGGACAATTTGCACTAGGTGCTACGCATGGTAGTGCTAGTAGCAGCAGGAGTGCCATGAATATGGAAGTGAGGAGCTAACAGGAGGAAGAGACATTTGGAGAGAAGTATCTTGCTCAGCTTCTCATAACAAAAACTAGTTTTAAAATCTTCAGCAGTGAAGCAAATGGGTAGGGTGTCACCGGTTCAGCTGAAAACTCACTTGCACCTTATGGTCACCATCTGTGGTGTGGAACGTTTTCAACCTTGACAAAGCAGATTTGTCCAAGGATATTTCCTCTCTTTGAAATAAGAGAATTAGCTGTGGTAAAACCGGAACCCGTGTTGGCACATCTACACTCAGGCGATCTCTGGAAAAAAAAAGTATATCGTTGCAACAAGCGTCTGGTTGCCAACCTGTAAAAAATAACACCCCACCACTCCCGGCCAGCTCCAGCTGTGTCAGTGTTGAGCAACACCAAAGGCCACTGTCTCTTCCTCCTCCTTTTTAAAATATGAAGTGCCTTTTTAAAAGCTCATGAGAAGAAAGGCATGTGCAGCAGGTGGTCGCATCTGTGCCCGTCTCCCTCCATCCTGAACAATTTGCTCCTGAGTGCTCTCAGCGAGGAAAAGGATGGAAACTCCGGGCGTGAAAGGAGGATGAGTGTGGGTGGAAGAGGGCAAGGGCAGGCACTCCCGCTCGCATCTCAAGGAGGAACAGAAGAAGATCTTAAAGCCCACGAGCTGTTCACCCTCCTTCTTGCTCTATCTTAGCATAACTGCTGTGGAAGAATTCCCCCCAAGCCTAACTAGCTGACAAGCCCAAAAATCAACATATGTTTCAGATATGTATGCGCAGCCATGCTCTCTATCACTGTTGAGCTGGAAGAGACCACAGAAATATAAAACATAGACGGTTTCCTTTTGATTTGCCCTTCATTTGAGAATTCTCCATTGGCTGTAATTACATTCATAATGCTGCCGCAGTTGTGTATTTTTCAAAGAACTGAGTGAATAACCCAAATGATGACTCCAGCTCTGGACACAGCCTTTCATTTCAACTCATTTAACATTTTAATAATTCCTTAAGTATTGTAAGGTTCCTGTGTCAAGCTGGAGAGGAGCACTGTGGACCCGCGGCTCCTCTCTGCTTCTGCTGGGATTTTCCAATGTGACTTTGGACAAATCGTTTAACCACCCTGGGCTTCGGTCCCCTCAGCCTGCAAAATGAGGATCAACCGACTTCCTTATCTCAAAGGTATATTGTGAGGATAAATTTGTGCACACAACTGCAGATCATGTTTGTGGGGGCCAGGAAATACTTGCCTGAATGGACACATCCAGCAGTGCATCTCGGTTCTAAAGAGATTACGATGCTCTGCTTTCCCTGGCCACCACCCTGAATGTCACAGATGTTTTTAAGTTGTGACTTTTGAGGAATTATACAGCCAATTACTACCATAGCTAAACACAAAAAGTTTAATCTGTTATACCCAGTTTTAATCTCGGGGTTTTTTTTGCCTGATTCTTGAACTTTACTTCTTCCCCAAAATTCTCCCGTTCCTCCCCATAAGGAGGTGGAATCCCAGCGAGCTACACTTCATCAGAGTTGAATAGCATTGTCGGGCTAATTAGAATCTAATTAACATAGTCAAATTTAACCACTTCACTTCCAGTTCTGGTAGGCAATGTCACACGCTCCAGTGACACAGGAAGTACTGCGACGAGAGTTAAGCATCATTAGCTAGAGGCAACCAGTAGAGACACAGGATGGCAATTGTCTGCCTGCAGAAACCACAAGAAAGGGCACAGCTCTCACCATCAAGAGCTTCATATGTAACTCTGGCCTTTAAAATGTGTGACAATGACTCAGAATGAGGAAGACAAGAAAATCTGCCGAAAAAGCAGTTTGTCACAATGTGGGATTCATTTCTTCAACAGCTATAACCTCAGTTTCCTGACTCAGCAACTTTGACGCCTATAAATTAAAGAAATAAAGTGAAATGGCAACATGTTTGCATGGGATGGAGGTAGAACCAGTTCCAAAATGAAAAGCACTTTGGTGGTCAGGAAATATATTGTACTGTGCCTGGATTCAAGATTAGGCTCACTAGCGAGGTTAGGAGAACCCTCGCATGATCATTAAGCTTATCAAAGCCTCGCTAAGCTTCAAACGTGGGTGAAGTATTGGCACAGTTGAAGTCGGGGTGCTACTCCCAACCTCTCACCAAGTGATTCTGAAATGCCCCCAGCCCAGCACTGGAGCTGATAAGCAAAATCAAAATAGAACAGATAAATAATAAATTAAATAACAGAAGTTAAAGCTTCTTGGAAATGAAAACTGATTAGCCAGATTTCACAGAGGGTTTCAATTAAGTCTGTTTCTCATTTTTGTTTATCTATATTTAATACTGATAAATAATGTTATTTCATTACAAGTCTCTGAAGGGTGTTTCTAGCCTTTCTTAAAGGGATAGTCAGGCTTAAAAAAATCATCAGCTATAGGTTCTGGGTTAGTAAAATGGAAGAAGCACGCTTATTTTTCTCCACTAATGACGCTCGCATGTTTTCTTGTGCTCTGGTTCTCCTCTGACTTTGCAGATCCTAGAAATGCAGCTCTACCAAGAGTTCCCATCTTCTCCCTGTACTGAAAACCTGGAATATTGTCTACTGCTGAGGTTAAATGCTGTGCTTCATGGTTCATCTATTCACCCTCAAAGACAAGAGAGGAAGGCCCAAGAGGACCAACCCAATAGCTCCCCACCTCACAGGGCCCACGCGCCCCTGAGACCTGAGGATGGGGAAGGAGGAGCTCAGCCCTGCCGTGTAGTTTCTGTCCAGTGTTATGCGCACTCACTCCCGACCCCATCAAACGCTTCTATTTACAGAGAAAGGATGCCGATATTACAAAGCCACTTATCAAATAATTAGGAGACAGTGACCAGCACTGGCAAGCCTTTATCCACCACAGGATGACCCTGATCCTACCCACCCTTGCGTACCATGCAGCAGAAATTCCTTGGTTTCCGCTGCTGGAGCTCAACGCTCCGTCCCGGAGGCGAGCAGGTGAAAAGCTCCCCTGCATACAAGTTCTTTAATTAAAAAACGTGTAAGGTGAAAAGGGGCAGCACGTTAATGGGCATTCGCCATAACTGAGGAGACGGAGCTTTACAGACAGCAGCTGCACACGGGCGAGGGTTTCGGCTCCGCGCTCCTCTCACAGGTCATCCCCCTGCTCCCAGTGAGTAATTTGACAGCCACGTACCATGCCTTCAGTAATGCAGAAAACAGCGTCGCATTTCCTAGAACTGTTTAACTCTGTTTAATTGTGCTAATTTAACCCAGGTGGTCTCCACAGCAGCCTTTGCCTTAGGCCTGGAGGAAAGCGAGGAGGAGAAAGCAGTGAATTTGCTATGTTCACGCATGGGAAATTGTTCAGAAAACCCAGCTGAGACATGCAAAAAGAAGGTGTAGCAACTGCATGCTTCCTATCAGCTCCTGCAGCACTAGGGAAAGGTCTTGGTGCAGCGGTGGCTTCAAGGACTAGGATGTTGTAAGCTGTGGGGGCTTTTTTTGCTTGCAGGATTTTGAAATGGAAAGGACTAGGATTCTCTTTAATTCCTGGAGTCGGGGTGACTATCCGCCGTGTAATGAAGCTGTGCTATAACCGCCAGCGCATCAGTGAGATGCTTTTCCTGAGCAGATGTGCATGCTAAAGTGGAGAGGTATGAATGTTATGCCAGAGCTCTTCTATTTGAATAATTATATCAGAAGGAAGATGGGTGGCCTTCAGGAGGGGTGCAGGTAGCACTGCCTGGAGCTGTGCGGTGGTGACTGGTGCTGCCAGACCGCTGCTGCATCCCTGCCTTATGAGCTGGAAATCATGTTGCTGAACTAGGATGACCTTGTTACTTCAAATGGAGCCACTTTTTCTGCCCCCAGATTTTATCCAATTGTCTATTTGTTTGGCAACCTGAGCAGAGCAGTGTCTCCAGCTGGACTGCTGGTTGTCTGAAAGACTAAAGCTGTCTGTGAGCAGATGGGAATGTTCCCGTATTTCTGTCTGCAGCTTTCAGGGACCTGACTGAGACTCACAGTGCTCAGTATGCTGGAGGAAGGTGCCTAAAAAATGCCATAGCAAATGCAGCTGGAAAGTCTTCTTTTTCTATTCACTCTGATTTCCCAGGCTGTTTCTCAGCCTGACACCCAGGTCTGAATCTAGTGATGCACAGAAAGGAAGGGTGGTGCTTGCTCATTTCTGTGGTACTTCTCCAGCAAGTAGGACGTCTGGGATTTATGGTCACCTTAGTCTCAAGCTTCAATCTCGCACCTTCAGCAAGTGGCCCCAGCCCTCAGAACAGAGGCCGAGCTCCAAGTCAGACTCGGTGCACTTTGTAACTCTGCAAAAAATTCCCTGGGACCAGGGGAAGAAAAAGCAAAAGGAAATATGGCTTTGTAATTCAGTGTTGAGAACACTCACCAGGACAGGGGAACCCTAAGCTGTGATTCCTGCTACCCTCAAAAGTAATATCTTCCCAGTTACTAAAAATATGGCTGTCTTGGGAGCAGTGAACTGGAATTTCCCTATTCCTACACGACTGCATCCACAGTCACGCTCCCTTACTGTTTTTCTGTGCCATTACAGTTACAGGCACCACAAGCCGTGCCTGCACCATCCACATTCAAGTCCAGGATAGACAGAAAACTGACTAAAGAAAATTAAGCTCCACCTTGATGTCCCACTTTTCTCAGGCTATGTTTTTGCAACTTCGTAGCAGATGGTATGTCTTGGGTATATCACTTTGGAGATGCCAAGTGATGTACTATCTATCAGTGTTTTTATTTAATGAGGAGGGAAATTTTGACTCCTACTTACACTTGGGAAGCTGCAACATGGAGACAGGTGTGATGCTATTTCATACTGCTGTATCATCTACCCAGAGCTCTTAATAGCTATTTTTAATCTGGACACTAAAGGAACTATTAATTAGGGAAACATATCCGGGTGCCTAATACAAATTGTAGAGACTATAGTGGTGTATTACTGCATCTTAATTTTCTTCAGGGACTACAATTAGCAGTGAGTTGGTCTGCACAATGATGATTTTTTTCTTTTATCTGACAAAATAAAGGTTGCAAATACAGGGCAGCTGAGTCATAACAGGAGATGTATGGGATTCCAGCCCAAAGCGCTTTAAGTGTGTGTCCAGTCAATACACTTAAAAGGAGCCATTTTACTAAAAAGCCGATGCCTCTAAAGTGAAACGTGGAAGCTGTTAAAGGCCTCTGTGGCACACGGTGACAGCTTTGCTTTTAACTGCAGTAGGACAAATATCAGCATTTAATACTATATGAGATTATAATGCAATAAAAGAAATGAAGTAAGGTACAACTGAGTGAGGAGGAAAACATATAAGTGGCCAGGGTGTAGTTGCTGTTTCTAAAATGTGAAGTAGATGACAATGTTGCATACAACTGCTCTTGAAAAATACCACAGTATGGCACCATTTATAGATAGCCAAGTCCTTGGTTTTATATCTCAGGTTTAATGTGGCACAATAGTTTCCACTACCTGCATGTCAGATCATAGATGCCATGTTTTTGGTGGACTTTCACTGTTGGACAGGTGTAATCCAACCTTCCTGCTTTGTGGGATCGCAAAGGAGGATGATCACGTTGGTGCAAGCTAACTTGATTTTCCTTTTCACAATGAAAACCTTTTGTTTTTTGAGAACTTGGACGTGTACCGTTACATAGGAAAATATTTATTAGTGAAGCAAATTTCTGCTGGGTAGGGGCTTGATTATCAAGTCAGCTGAAATCCATAAAGGGTTATTGAAGATGAAATACTTATCTCTTAGGTGTTCCTTTGCCACATCTGTATAAAAAGGTGGGTATTTTTCCCCCAGAGGAACCTGGATGAGGTTCATCCATGTCCCTCTAAGGAAGCTGATGCTGGTACTGATCTTATTGGGCCTCTAGCAAAAGCAAGTGAGCCAACTCTTTGCAGTGGATATTTTTCATTGGAAAAATGTAGCAGAAAGGGCAGAAAATGTAAAGGAGGTAAAAAGGACCAACAGGAAAACACTAAAAAGTGGTAATCAGTTGAAAGCGCTATGTGAAGAGAACATGGAGCTGATGACCTTAAAAAAAACACCCAGCATCAAAGCAGATCACACCGCTGCCATCACTGAACATACCTTTCATTTCCTCCCCACAAAGCAGCGGTACGAGCCACTTGGAAGTCAACCGAAAGCATTAGCCTGTCTTCTGCTGACATGGGTGGGAAACCCCCTTCTGCCACACCAGTCCTCGCACAGCCGCCTTTGCGATTGTGTCCTCGTGAGAAAGAAGAAGAGAAGCGGCTGAGTCCCCGTGGCCTCCTCGCAGCTCGCTGGATGCTGCGGTGCCAATGCCCAACGGGATGCCCGAGCCTTTGGTGCAGCACACGGGGAAGGCTGTGGCAGGTTCTTGTGCTCATCGCCGCCTGTGTCAGTACTTCAGCCCCGTGCTTTTTAACATCCTCACCGGCTCCACAGCTGAAGAAATGGGTTTGTTTTAATCTAGGATGTCTCCAAAATAGATTATTCCTAACTTGCTTCCTTATGTTTCTAAATACGGGTAAGAAAGATGATGAACAAAGGAAGAAACGGGATCTATCGGAAGCTATGCCCCCCATTTTGCTCTCCTTTAGAAAATACATCATAATCAGCAAATGTGTTCATGTTTTAGAGACTTTTCCACAAAAGACAGACTGACCAGTCTACCACCCACTTCACCGCTGGGAAAGCCTGCACCATCGCTCTGCTCTCTCCTTGGCTCGATGCGGGATGGAGCTGGGAGGGGCACAGCAGCAACCCAGGCAGCCTGCACGGCCACGGTCTCTCCTTGGAAACATGGAAAGGTGATTACGGATAAGCTGGGGGATTGTGGCCAGGACTGGAAGATCTCAGGGACACTTAAAGAGGTTTAACTAGCTGAACGTCACCAGTTCTCTGCGGCTCGGCCTTGAGGTGGGGAACTAGCCCCCCATACTTTCATAGATGTTTGCAAAGAGATATAGCTTAGACTCAGTGAATATTAGAGACTTGGTATTGTGTTTTAAATTAATTCTTCGACCTATACCTTCATCTGCCGTGGTACGAATGAACATTACAGGCTGAACATTAGATATTTATGTTCATTTAACAATCTGTAATAAGCTATTGGGGCTGATTTTGACATGTACATTGAAGTTATTGCTTTTTTATCAATATCACGGTACATTTGTCAGCGGAGGATGATAATTGTATTGCTATGTATATAACCGATCTTGTAGTGTGACATTCTCTACACTGTGCACAAATTGAATACATTTCATCTTAAATACAAGTCTATTAATTAAAATCAGAGAGAAATAGAGAATTTTAAACTGCAACTATGGAGCATCTCTGAGCAGCATCTTCTCCAATATCTTCTTCTACAGTAAATAACTTGGAATCTCACATGATCACCTACTCGTCTATTTATTTATTTGTTATAGGATGCCAGAGGAAATGCAAGGTCAGGGGTCTGAAATCAAGGGCACAAGAGGTAAGACAAAAAGGGCTGACAAGGCTGCTGTAAAAGCATGAGAGCATATTTCTGTATTATAGCAGGCATCAAGCAGCATCTGCTGTAGTTATGGCAGCAAGAGTAGCTTTCGTTCCGTTCCTTGCTTTTCACACACCAGTAACTTAGACAAATGCACTGCATATGTGGACACAGGTAGTCATCTGCACTTTTCAGAAGTGTCCAGCCAACTCTGAGTTTTAATTACTTCTAACTTCTATATTAATTTCCTTCCAACCTGGCCGCTTTTTTTGCAGCCAGTGATGAACTAAATACGAGGCCAGGTTTCAAAAAAAAGTAAGTTTAAAGCAAGAAAACCTTTTAAAATGACAAATCTCAACTCACACGTGCTAGAATGTGCAGGATTTTATGCACAGGGAAGGGAAGACTTAAATAAGCCAGTAACAGCACTGAAGATCTGGGAAGGATTTCTCTGCCATAGTTTAATGGAGATCATAAGAGAAAGAACGAGTCAGACCATACTTGAAAAATAATTGCCCATTATCCCAGTGTGATGATGGTTAACATTAAGATTTTCTGCAGTTCAGGTTACAGAAGCAGTGGAACGCTGTTATTTTTATCAACTGACCAAAGAGTAATAAAACTGTAGTAAAAATTCACTGGGAGAAGTTGCAATCATCAACATTTGCCTCTTCTGGCAGAATATAAAGAGGAGGAAAAGGAACTGTACCATATGCCCAGGGACAAGCCATTGCGCAGGAGTTTTCTATGGCATATAAAATATCTGTGCCACAGCATAAAATAAGGCAAAATGAACTCTGGTAAGAACAAGACCAAGTAGTATAGGATGAGAGGCCAGGTACTAGAGAAGCTCTAGCCTTGTAATCAGCTAAAGGCCCAGATTTCTTTCTAGTTAAAAGTAGTATTAAGACCAGAGATAGGGCAAAAAATAATATGGAAATAGTTGCCAGTCATATTACCAAACTTATCAGTATTTTCTCTTAGCAACACAAGACGGGCCTGCATGAATATGTTCCTGAAACTTGAGTAATTTTGATAACAAGCAATAAGGCAGTGCAGAGGTCAAAAAGGGATGGGGAGAGTGGGACCAGCATGCAGAGAGGATACTCCTACGGTGGATGTAACTGAAACACGATACTGTGAATGTACGCATTTCTTTCCTATTTGTGTAAATGTCTTACCGTGGTATTTTCCATACTAAACATTATTTTCCTTTCCCCTTAATAGTTTTCCTCGTTTTAGATGTAAACTTATGTTTTGCAACATTTCCTTATTGCCACAGAAGGGTGTTGAGGGAAAATGGTTGGCTTTTCTCAGCTCTGAGTATCTAGATTTAGTGGTGGTTATTAATTTCAGTAGCATCTCTCGTCATCAGAATCCGCCCACCTCTGCTTCCAACAGCCAGCAGTACCTGTTACGTGAAATTAGCCCAAACCATCGCAGTCAGCATCTTGCTGATTCCTACTGCAACAAGTTTTCCATTTACTAAAACAATACCACTAGACAGCAGTTGGACTAGTTAGCTAGAGAGAGGCAGATTTTTCTGCCTTTTCATTCCCATGCACAGATGGAGACAAGAAGAGGCCCTGTTTAGCTTTTAAACATGACAGTGTAGCTAAAGTTGCTTTTCAACTTAAATTGACTGTATCCCCTCTACATATTCTGCAAATTGATGTGCCCATGCTTCCACATTACTCGGTAATACATTCTGCGCTAATAATGTAATCATTTACAAAACACTCTCTAGTTCATCATGCAAAAAAACCAAACCATATCAAAAGACGAGCATAATCTGGGAAAGATCTTGTTCCACTAACAACTCCACAAGCAGCCACGTGTAATTTTTTCCAGAAATGACTCAAAAGATCACCTGCTAATCCACTGGCTGGTGCCAAATAGCTGCCGTTAGGTAAAACTCATAGCAAGGAGCTCCGAAAGGGCACAACGTTAAAAACCACCATGGGTTTTGCTTTGAAACCTTTCTTTCCCTCACACCTGCTAGGCTGGCACAGCTGAATTTTCCCATTCTTGTCAAATCTTTCCAGTTTAAGATGAGTAATAGTGCCAGGTTTCTCAAGAAATATACCACTTAATGTCGTGTTCTCCAGTAAAGATCCTCTTAAAACACTTTTATTTGCAAAGGTTACTACGACAGCTGTTTGGCTGAATATATTTTCAAAATGGGTATTTATGTTCTTCCACGGCTATTTGAATACTTCTTTTTCTTCATGTATTGTATCTAAAATATGATTTTTTATAAAATTTGGAATGTGATTTGTTATTTATCAGGACCATTCTGTTTAATTGCTACAATTCACCTCATCTTCTGTAGGGTATGTACATCTTCCATCTTCAATCTTTAATTGACTGCAGTTTTATTTTCTGTACCTTTTTCATCTTATCTTAATTGATTGTGCCGTGATAGCTCCTTCTGAAATAGCGAGCAGAAAAGACAAAGTGTTTTCCTAGATTTCGAGGCCATCACGGTTCTCCAGCCTGCCATCCGGTGTGAGGCAGATCACAGGCATTTACACAGTCTACCTCAATTTTGAGTTATTAAGCCTGCAGCTCAGCCACTCATGGCTGAGCTAGAACATATCTTCTAGGAAGTTTTCCAATTTCAAAGACTTCAAGTGACAAAAATTATCCCACATCCCATGTGTAGTATCCAAATGTTAAATTGTTCTAACAGCTAAATTATGCGCAATGTTAAAAATTTACACCTCATTTCTGATATAACTTTTTCAGCTTCAGTTTACAGACAGACGACCATTTTATCCCTATATCTATCTTGTGATTAAAAGGGCTAATCGAATTGTGTATCTTCCCTGATTTATTTAATGGGCTCAAATGCAGACTGAAATCAGTGTTATACAACTGCAAAAGGATATTTCAAAAGGTAATTTGGGTGCCCACTGCACAGTTATGAAGGCAGTTAGTGAACATACAACTGAGGGTTATATATACACTGGCCCAGGTTGCCCAGAGAGGTGGTCGATACCCCATCCCTGGGAACACCCAAGGTCAGGCTGGACGGGGCTCTGAGCAACCTGCCCTGGTTGGGGATGTCCCTGCTCACTGCAGGGGGTTGGACTAGATGGGCTCCCTTCCAACCTAAACCATTCTATGATTCTATGATTCTATTTATATAGGTATGAGGGATATATATATATCTCATATATATACTTATATATATACAAATACATATATACACATATATACCTATATACATATATACACACACACTCACACATATATAAATATAAATATATATATATATGTATGTATATATGCTATAGGTATGGAGAAGGGTGCCCAGGCGGGAATTTCTGTAGGAAATCTTCCATACCAACACAGTTGTTCAAAGGCTAGTCAGTCCAGGGCATGATAAAATTACTACCTCTGCTTCTTTCCTCTTCTTCATCTTCTCGTGGGCATCTTGGGAATCGTTCTCAAGTCTCAGATGGGTACGGTGAATGTGCTAGGTGTTTCTTGTAAGCATGGAGGGAAGAGTGGAGTAGCAGACCTACAGGCTGGGATGGTACAGGCAGTGAGGGAAATTACCAAATGCTTCATGAAGTTTTTTTTTTTAATTTTCCCTAGTAGCTTGGCAACATGTAATTCTCTAGTCTCCCAAACCCTGTCATCTAAATTATGTTAGGACTCAAACAGCTAGCAGACTGCATGCAGGAGAGATTAGTCATCCTCAGATCCCCAGCAATACCATTTTGGAGAGAGGAAGAGTGGTTCCTGTACGACCCCGCAGTGTTTACATTGGGGTAGCAGCAGGGAAGAACATGGGAAAGTCAGATATGAGTGGCACTTAAGAAAAAAATTGAAAGCATTTGTCAACACTGCGACCTACTACGTAATAGTTCATGAATGGTGCTCAGCGCTGTCTCACAGATGCCCTTCAGTAGGATGAACTGGAGCATCAATGTCTAGTTAGCGGGAGACAGTCTGTTGCTCTATTTGAGCTGGATTCCCACTTCACCATGGTGACCAAGAGAGCTATATCTGATCTGCTATTCTGGCAAGGGCCTCCATCGTTTCTCTGTCTTCTCATCGCAAGCCTCCTCATCAGAGTTTTCCAAGAAACCTCAATCACTGTACCTGACAGAGCCGGACTTCTTTCCAGCAAATGAACACAAGGACCCGACACCATCTTTGGGAAAATATGTTGTTCCCTTCTGGAAGGCTTCCAAAGGGCAGGCTACCCCAGCAAACCCCGTCAAGGACAGATAGCCTCACAGTAGCTGACCCAGGGCTGCGTTTTCAATTTCTGTATATTAACAGTAAAACAGAGTACGCCAATGGATGGGTACAGGTGTTGCCTTTCAGTACGTAAAGG
>VZTV01081079.1:2745-27119 GCA_013400875.1 Anhinga rufa
GCAGGCACAGCAGGAGATGTACTGTGCAACATCTCGCGTCAGTTAGATGATATTTTTACAGGCTTTCACAGTCGCTTGTAATATGCCGAAGCTTTTTACGAGTTCCTACAAATGTTCTGTCTCGTAAGTTGGGCTTCCTACAATTTTATCCCTTCTTCATAGCTTTAGTGAATTTTCTTAAAATTTGAAATCTCCATTTTTTACATAGAAACAGGGTATTTTGCTACTGTGTTTTGCTTTCAGCACACTTTCTCTCCATCATAAATGTTTTATGTGTTTGCTTTCCCAACTTTTGGTGTTTCAGCTTCTTTTTCACATCAGGTACTTACCATGAAAGGCAATTGGGCATATGAGAAGACAGCCCTGCAAGATACTCTCTCATTAGAGAGTGGTTTTTATGCTCTTCCTAATCTGTGAAAAAGAGCAAAAATATCTGGAGCAGGAGATAACATGAGAAGGGAGTTAAAACCATTTTCTGGGTTATTTTGAACTTCAGCAGCTCTAATTCACTGCTGCATGACTTAGCAACGACAGCCAGGCAGGACTCTTTCCCACTGCTCTCGTGCAACCCATGGTTGGTGAATTTGGAAGATGCAGGGAAAAACATACTGTTGGAAAGACTTAGAAACACAGATACCAGCTGATACTTGCTGAAGCACTGAGGTACCTTTTTCAAACCCAGAAGTAGACATAGCCTCTGTGTGGAGACCATCCTGGTCTCCTTTCAGAGACTAGGCATGGAAATTTGTAGCTAGGACAAGCAATCTGTGTGTCTTGTAACACTTGGGTATGACACTGTGAGGTAGCGTGTTTTCCATAGTGATCAAAGACAGTCTGCTTCCAAAACTGATTCGAGGATGGAAGGTGTACAACGCCCTTCTGGAGGGTAGAAAATTAGGACATGGAGGGCTCTTCGGGCAGCCAAGCCCAGAAGGCAGGTTGCACTGAAGTCTTCTTAAGCATCCACAAAGACCTGTCCTGTGGGACAAGTGAGAGCTTGATCAAGGTCTCTTGCATGCTTCAGTGGATGGGGAAGGCCTGACTGCTCAGTGAAGCACACACAAGACATATTGATGACCTCTGCCTATGCAGGGCACTTGAAATCTGCAGCCCTGTCACACACATGGCCTGTGCAAGACAGGTTCTTCCAAGGTATGCCAGGGCTTGCCATAGCCTGCAGATAGTTCCTACGCTGTGAGCAAAGGGGGTAACCCCATAGCCTTCATGAGGGGCTTGCTGTGGATGTGCAGCAGTAGTATTGCTCTGTGTGTACCAGAGTGGCCATTTGCAGGACTTAAGTCATTAGGCAGAAAGGTGGTCGACTGCCATACTAATCCACAGAGCTGACTGGTCCTGAGTCTGCCAAGAGGCATTTTTTAGGACAAAGCTTCAGCTCCTATCAGTTATCACTGCTCTGCTGATAATGGGGTCATTTCAATTTGCATTAACAGATGATCCTATTTAGATTTAATTACAGATTTCATGCACTCAGGTCTGCACTGATGGGGGCAGAATATTCAGGGATTTGGGGAGATCAGAATGTGGACGTTGAAGCAATTTTTACATCTCAGACCCACCTCCAACAGCAAACAACTGAATGCATCTAAGCATACTCCCTCTTGCTGAGATACATGGGCTTTAGTTTCTTCCTCTGAGGAGCTAATGCAGTTCTCACAGGAAAGACAGACATTATCACGTGCTTTTAGCATTCATTAATGCTTTATTTTAAAGTGCAGGGTCTTCCCAGAAGCAATACAGTAGCCCTACAGAAATCCAATCTGGGGTCTTTAAAATCTTGTAGGGTTAATGTGGCCACAGCCAAGATTTGTAGTACTGGTGGGAGATTCTGTTCAGTAGCCAACATATCCAGGTAGTGTCAGATAAGTGTTTATAAAACAAGACCAGTGTTATGCACGAGCAGCCAGAGTGCAGTAAGAGCCTGCCAAACAGCCACAAAGAGTTCCTGCAACAAGAGAGAAAGACAAATGCACAGAGAAAAATACAGACACTGTAAACAAGCTTCATTAATATTAAAAACTGTTGGAGCATCTAATCTTGTATTTCATTGCTCTGGTCAAAGCAGAATCCTTCCTTACTCTTGCTGGCAATATTACCATGGAGTCTGTCCCTGGCAAGTAACAACGGCTCTTGCTGCCAAAGGTTTTGTGGTGTGAACAGGTGAGGAGGACACAAAGCAGAGAAGATAAATGCTATTGTCATCTTACAAGTGGGCAGCTGAAGCCTGGAAGGAAGAAATTTGCCTGAGGTCATGTAAGGAGTGTGCAGCATTCCTTGTGAGCCCAGCCATGCTCTCAGTCAATACTGCTTCTCCATTGCTTTGTTCAGACAAACCCCGGCAATGCTTCTACCTGCTCCTTTTGGAAGATTATTCCCATGGGTGAATGCCCTGTGTTAGCAGGAACAGCTTCCTCACATTAAAATGCACAGATTTAAATGGCAATGAAGCTCCACAAATGAAAGAAGCCATAAGCATTTGCTAATTGTTCTTGCTTGTGCAATAGTAAAAATGCTTCTCTATCCTTAGGAGGGGAAGTAACAATTGATCAATTCTCTGGACAACTGTCTGCAAGATCCATCCCAAAGCTTCCTACCACACAGAAGCAAACTGAAGGCTGTTTTCCTTTTACAAAGACACTGCAAGACTATCACAGAAAGGCAAATGTATCTTGGGAGACGCTCCTGCTAGTGCTGGAGTGGTGGAAGGGGACAAAGCAAATGAGCAATGGGTGGTGGCTCTTAACACCAACAGCTTTCATGAAATAACCTAAAAATAGCTTCAGCAGCAGCTGTACCCTGACCACAAAGTGACTAGATGAAGAATTCATCCATAAACATCTTTTCTTCAAACTACCTTCAGCCAAGACTAAGAAAATAGAGAAACAGCATCGCTTGCCCTGGCGCTCAGTGAATCCGTGCTATTTCAGTCTAGGCAGGTGAAAGCCCACCAGCAAGCCCTCAGTATCCATCTGGTGAGGGGAGTATGGCAGAGAAGTGGTTTAATGGAGGGCTGGTAACAGAGCACCCAGGAGGAGAGAACCACGTGCTCGGATCTTAGGCCTTCTGCCCTTTCCCCATGAGGAGGGAAGAAGGAGACATTTGCTGGTAGGCATGTAAATGCTGCGTTTTCAGAGGTGGCGGGTGAGCAGATTCATAAGGGAATGTACCCAAGGGCCAGAACAGAGTTTGCACCCTGATTACTGCAGTCGGCTGCTCCACTAAGTTTGCACACACAGCTGTACACTTGCAGCACATTTCTCTTCCCTGCTCACGCTGTTTCTCCCATGATGTTCCAGCATTAGTCAGAATAATCTTGACTTCATGGTGCTCCAGGTATAACTAACCAAGTGTGCATGCAATGAGAACACTTTACCTACCCAAGACAGAAAAACAATTTTTTTAGGTAGCCACTCATTGATTTCTGGATCTAGAAAGGGAAAGAAGAGACATGAATCACTGAAATGAAGTTTTCTCACTTCTAGGACAACAAACATTGAAGAATTAGAAATGGCTCACAAACTAATGAAACAGAGCAAGAAGCCCGAGACACAGGAGCTGAGACGATATAAGGAACCACTGGGGCTGAAAAACTCAAAGATGAGTCACATCTGGTGAAACAAGGAAGTTTCCAGTTTGGAACAAAGAGAGGTGGAGGAGGCCCTGCAAGTGCAGGTGCAAGGGGAGCAGTGCAGTTCTCTTTTACCGCTTTCATCATGGCTATCTTCTGAGCGGGAGAGCTTGGGCAGTTGTCGACATTCTCTCCTTGTTGGCTGTGGAGTAAAAAGAAACATCAACGGAGATTGCAGCTGACTCAGCTCATTACAGGCAGTGCTCAGTAATGAAGACAATAAAGCCACAGCGTGAGGAAGAGCTGCAATCTAACAGATGCCTGGGTTGTGGAGAAAAGTTTCTTACTGCTTTTCATTACAAAGGCGATTGCATTAAAAAGTATTGCATAGCGACACCATAAAGGGTAAAAACTAGATTGATGGCAAAGCCAAGCAGTTCCTTTGAGAACTTTGTAAGAAGTATTTAATTTCTCCCTCCCATTTCTCCCCATCTTAAATTCTACAATTCTAGGTTGAGCAGGTTTTGGTTTCTTCTTTCTAAAAGTACATGTTACTATGTTTCATTTTGGATCTCTATTTACTTCGCTTTGACTAGGCATGAGCAAGGATCTCAAGAGCGTGGTATCTGGCGACAGTCAGCTTCCAAAAAGCATCTGTCTCCAGCAGTCACCTAGGCAATGGAGAACCAGTAAGGATTCCCAGGATGGAGTCAGCCTTCAGGAGCAACAGCAGGGGCAGGAGAGGCACCTACTGAATTTCCAGGCCCAGCACTGATGTCGCTTGACTGTGCTAACAGGCTGAAATCAGGATTTTGTTTCCTGTCAGCTTTTATTGCCAGGCTGCTCAAACTCCCCCCTCCACTAAAGCACATGCCTTTTAATTTGTGTATTCTTTTTCATCTTCTCCTCTCTTTTACCTGGTTCCTGCTCCCAGGGCTTCTAGTCGTTCCCGCAACTGCGTTGAGATTTTCCTGTAAACAGAAAGAAAAATGTTTTCCATCTACTTAGTTGCGCTCATGATCATTTCAGGGCTACTATGCTATACATTCCCCTGCTGCATGCTATACAGCCATTTACAGAGACGCCCAAACTTCGTCTGGTGGGATATTGTACCTTCTCATGTGTTTGTAAGCACCTAGATTAGGAACCCCTTTTACTTGGTACACCTTCATAGGAATTACTACATGGAACAACTGAATTCATGGGTTCATCCAGTTTTGGATAACAGGCAAAACTCGGCAACCTTGAAGCAGGCACACAGTGGTAAGAGAGCACACCAACAATACAGAACTAGCACTGTCTAGGTTATTTTATTACAGGAAAGCATTAGTATTGCTGAGTTTCTCCCATCAAATGTGCTACCATGGTAGCAAGGTAGGAAAAAGGGTCTGGTATTGTCTTCTGTGATGTCCTCCAACCTTGCCTGGTGGAGACACGACAGTAATTAAAAGAGAGGATCTGTAGTGCCCCTCAGGTTTGGGTATAGCCCTACTGTTGCAAACAGCAGGTTTCCTCCAAAATTCTTGTTATTTTAAACTTCATATTATATTTCGGCCTCCATTGTTACAGTTCATGCAGTGCATACATAATGTCATTACACAGCTCTTCTCTCCAGGACACAGAGAGCACAAAACTGCATCTCAAATCACTTCACAGAACTGAAAAAAGGAGTTTTTAAACAGGGCTCATACTTACTGCAGTGCTTAATTTGGGAGTGATTGCTAGAAGGAATACTTAACCCCTTATGTTTACCGAAGATAGAGGATTTCTGCATTTCAGAGCAGTTGAGAAAGGGAAGAGTGAGTGAGAAGTTGGGTGCTTAGACCTACATGGGCTGGGCTCTGTACTTAGATGTGGTGTTTTGAAATTCAGAGATTCTATGTAACCTCGTTTTACTTAAAGGAAGGAAACTACCCTCCAGTAGTGAGGTGAGGCGGGGTGGGCATGGTTTTAATAGCACTTGAACTGTGGCCAAGAAAAGAGAGCACTTGCTCTGAAAAAAACCTGTGTAGCTGCAGGCTTTGCTGCCGCTGCTGTTCAAGCTGCTGCTGTTCAAGCTGCTGCTTTTGCTTGCTATTCTGCAAAATAATAATATGAACCTGGTGCAGATTATTAAGAACGAGAATTGAAATTAATATCGGGATATGCCCTACAACTTTGGTCTTCTGAGGAAAAGATAAGCTACTCTTGGAATCTGCTAAGAGTGAGATGAGACTTTCCAAATCTGAATTTCATTTGTATTTCTGCGGTTGGGTGATTACATGACAGAAAAAGAAGATGTTCTACATAAATATGAGATGTTTGTTTGATGCTGCATAAACTGTATTAACTTACGATTAATAGCACATGCCTCAGGTATGGCTGATGATGAAATATTCTGGATACTATAAAATAAGAAACCCAGAATAGAGGGCATTGCTAATACTTACAACCCAGTCAGTTCAGGATGCTTCAGCTGCTCTTCTAAGTGGCTTATTTTTATCTGCATGTCCTTAAAAATTCAAAAGAAAAGTAAACAATATTAGTCTATCAGTCTGGTGTGCAATAAATGTAAATTCAGAACTTATTAGCATGAGACCAGCACCAGTGCTGCCTTTGCAGATATTATATTCTCCTCTCCCATATGGGCTGTGATAGAAATCTAAAACAATCTGCCCTCCTGGTATTAGTTTTATATTGCAGTAACTTTCTGGATGACTTATGTTCCCAGTAATACAAGTTTACTCATTTTAAAGGCCTACTTGCTGGTTTGCAGACTATGGTATGTGAAACTTCTAATCCAGAACTTCTCGGTGTTGCATTATTTTTGTATTCCTGAGACTACTGGCAGACTTACTACCCACACTCTTATCTGTACTATACTTTATCACTTTGCTGTTTGACACCCTTGTAATTACCTTTGTAAAAACTATTACAGAATGGTTCTGGTCTAAACAAAGAAGGAGCATGTAGTGTGATATGCAATAAGATGTCGTACCTCTAAGATTTTGTCCTGTTGTATGACTAATCCTCTTTCTTCCAATATTTCACTTTTTTCCTAAAAATCAACACAATCAAATATAACATGTTAGGGCAAAAGTATTAATATTAAAACAGTAGTATGGATTAAACTTTCAATGTAAAGAGACTATTAAAAAGCTACAAACCAGCACTTTCTATCCATCGAACATTTGTCAGAAGTGAGGATTCAGTGTGGCTGACAGTCTTTCTAGCCCCAGAAATTGCGGCTGATATCAGCAGTGAGGGGGAATCTTGCAGAAGTGAAATTCCTATGTTTGGTAAAAGCAGGCAGTGGGATAGAAGACAGAAGCTGAAGCTGGTGTCCATACTGAGATAAATGCCTTGAGCGTGGTTACAGCTATTTTATCAGACCCGGAGGATCTACACAGACAAGCTGCCTGTGATCACCAGGATGGCTTTGTTTCATTATCAGCAGAAACTAATGCCCACAGCACCTTTGTTACATGCCACACTGCTCTGACAGGCAGCTCACTGGGGACTGGTGATGCCACAGAATCACCCGCAGCCTTGCCTAGGTATGGATGTGTGTGCTAACACAGAGGGGATGATGGGGGTGACACTGCATGCGCAGTCACAGACCTGGGCAAGATGCTGAGCATCCTGTCCTGGCTCTTCTGTCACCACAAACACACAGCCGGGGTGGGGCTCAGTAGCTTGTGGGATGCAGAACGCCCTGAGCAGGGCAGCATCCTCAGGAGTTGGGCAGTGCAGGAAAGGCCTGGGGGTGGTGGGGCAGGAGCTGAACATGAGCCCCCAGCATGCCCTGGCAGTGATGGAGACCAGGAGCATCCCACCTCTATGGGCAGGAGCATGGCCTGTAGGTCGAGGGAAGAGATTATCTCCCTCTACTCAACCCTTGTAGAATGTGTGTGGATACTGTGCCCTGCTCCAGTACCTGATGGATGTCAGTGACCTGCGGCGAGTCCAGGGGAGGTCCCAGGGTGGCTGTGCAGGTGCCCAGGAGGCTGTGCAGGCTGCGTTCCTGGAGGTTTTGCAGCCTGCCTGGATACAGCCCTGAGCACCCTGCTCTGGGCTTTGAGCGGGAGGTCAGACCAGATGCCCAGCCACGGTCCTTCCCACCTGAATTATTCTGTGATCCCATGACTCTGCTGACTCATAAATCAAGTCAGCTTGGTTTATGGAGGCCTCTCCTAAATAAAAGTGTTGCTTTTCTGTAGCTTAGCATGAAAACACAGACATACGCACCATTTCAAAACTTTGTTAGAGACTTTGTTATGACAAGTGCTTGCGTTTAACTGTTTTGCTGGGAAAAAAATAATCTCTTTTATTAATACTGAACAAAAAGAAACTATCAGCCGGCCAGTCAAGGGGGGGAGGCAGGAAAAGGGATTTGTAAGTCAAAACAGTCTATTTTGTTTAGCACTGGGCTTTTTCAAAGTCTTATGATGATTGATGAAATATGGAAGATTTTATTTCCAAAAGGCTTATTTAAATCCCAGCTGTGTTTAGAAACCCAAGGCCCCTTTAACTGGAGGGACAAACCTAGGCATCAGCTACCCATACACTTTTATTTGCTCCTGTGGTAAAACAGAAGAAGGCCTGTTAGCATGAGGTCATTATTATCCCCACAAAATAGGAGATTAGGAAAATGTACAGTTGAAAATTGGTCAGTTACCAGCCCATATTTGTGAAAGAAAGGTGGACCACGTACATCTCTTCATGGATAACTGCATGCCTCAGGAGCAAATAATTTGTGATCCACTTTGGGCAGTCACTCTGACTCATCCAAAAGCCTGTTCTCAGGCCATCCCTGCACTCAGAGACAGCAATGACAGGGGAGTTTTGTCATGCCAATGACAGCCAGCAAAATCTTTGGTGGGCCCACATCTGGGCAGAGTTAGACATCACAGAGCTACATTGACATTGTCTTCATTGCTCCAGAGCAAGTCCAAACTCACAATCTATTTTTAATAATATTATGTTTGACTCTCACACTCTTTCTTCACATCTCATGCCTATTTCTTTCTTTACAAGGGTATTTCAATACCTTTATAAGTTCCTTTTCCTTTTCTTCCAACCTTCTCGCCAGTTCCTGCAAACATATCTGTCACAGGAAAAGGGTTAGCAGTGGGTGAGGGTGGGTAAAGTGAGACACAGGGAGAAGTCATGGGGTTGGCAAGATGGGAGACCAAACACGAGTCTTGCTGTAAGCTTTGTATGTCTCGATACCTATCCATAGGCATTCTTAATGCTAACTATGCCATTTGGTTTCATTTCTATCAGAAAATAATGAAACAAATAATTCCTGCACCAGTTATTTGCAGGTTTTTTTAAAAGCAAGATAATGGAAGAAGTGTGTGTGTGTGTGTGTTCATGCATTCAGCCTACAACCCATTCCTTACTGCAGTTATACATAGGAATCGGCGGAAGAACCAGCTAAACAGGAAAAAAAAGTTCTTTTTGCCTGTTTTTACCAATAGCAGCAACTTTGGTCTCAAGTGTTCTTGTGCATGTGTCTAAACTGTAAAGCCTTTAGATGAGGAGCTGGATTTTTCCTTACATGTGTAAAATACCTGGTATACCAAACACTATCCCTGGATTAGGACCCCATATACCACAGGTTAGTTCTGGCTTTATCACCAGCCAGTGTGTCTTTTACCTGCATTCTTCCCCAGAAAAGATGCTCTTGCTCAAGTTAACCAGCCCTTAGGATGTAGGGCTGTCTGGACATTTCTGTGCATCAAGTCAAAATGTGTAAACTGTGTGTACTACAGATTTTATCAAACCATTAATAGCGGGACGTGGCACTTCAGGGCATGGTTTAGGAGGCATGGTAGTGTTGGGCTTGACGGTTGGACTTGATGATCCTAGAGGTCTTTTCCAACCTTAATGATTTTATGACTCTATGATTCTGTGGTATTTGACCACTTGCCTTCAAATGACTTACATCCTCTAAACACGGAACCTGATGATGCTTAAGCAGTTTATATTCATGGAATGCAAAAATCTGAAAATCAAAATTAAAAATATGTCATGAAGAAGCAACAGTGCAGTGGGAATTAAAGTGTTTTTTCACCATTCCCTTCATACAAGGGTTCTTGATTCTTCAGACCTGTGTGTTTCTGTTCAAGATGGCAGAAGGTTTCCTTATGAGGCCCAGTTATGAAATAGACTGGCACAAAAATGTAAAAATTTCTAAATATGTATCCTTGCAAGACCAGATATTTTAGTTATGGTTCCCATCAAGGGCATAACTTAATTTTCAAAACATGCCTGAAATACTAAGGTAACAATAGGTGTCACTTAAGAACACTGGAAAGATGAAGGCTGTTTCCAAGGTAAGTCCTCAAGTACCTCAAAATGTATTTTGGCTATATTTTTCCAATTGTCTTTAACAGTCAGGAATTTCACAGTATTTGGAAAGTACATAAATAAAACCTATTTTTTGTTTTCTTTGCAATTATCTAAAGTAGAATATTGCCTGACCTCACAAGTTTTCTTTTACAATGATGCTGTCGGTAAATATTTGAGTGTGTGATTGTATGCATGCTCCCTCCCCATGTCCGCCCCAAAGCACATGAAACAGAGTGTTAAAGCAATTTTGAATCATCCAGAAAGATTCTGCTGACTGCAGTGAGACCAAGGGAGTACAAGCAACTTGCCCACGGTTTTACCATGAATGAGCTGCAGGCACTACAAGATGGTTGCGGGTCCTTGACCGCAGACCCATTAGCAGCCCCTATCCTACCTCCTCCGTCTGCCACTCCAGTTCTTTCTTGACCATTGCAGGAGTGAAGCTTGTGACATCTTTCTGTCTCATCTCAGTCCTTGGAGGCACAGCCGATGTCTGAAAACTACAGAATTACAGATTCAGATGAAGGATCACAGCCTGTGCCACTGTTCTGGTTATATGAAAACAGGTAAGGCACAAGCAAAAGCATTAAAATCTAAAGTCAAACTTCACCTTATCTTTTGCATTTCTTTCCTCCCCACAAGTATGTTTTTTCTTGTTACATGAGATGATTATAAAATAACTGAATCAAGCCTTTTTATGTAACACCAACTTAATGCCATTTTTGACCGATGAAATTTTTTATGAACTCCCCAAAATACTTGATTGCATTCATCTTTTTCTGCAGTTTTTCATTGCCTGGCCTGGCCAAGAAGTGGGTGCACCAAAATATATAGGGAACAACCTTATCTCCCATTTATTTTAGCCTAACAAGAAAAAGGAAGCTGACAAAATCTCAGAAGGAAATTGTGTTTGCCTGGTGAGTTTTGAGCGGTCTGGGAAACGCCTGTACTTCTGCTCAGGCCTATGTGACACCAGAAAATGTCCACCTTGTAACCTTATTACGCTAAATACTCTAAAAGTTGTTTGCTTTCTGCTTCTTCTAGAAGATACAATAGCAAGGGAATCTGCTCAGACTGTACTCACCTCTTGAAATGTCTGTTTTCCCTGATGGGCTGCTTGTTTTCATCAAGAAGTTTGGAAACCATCTTGCTGAGATCTGTCTTCGCACTCTGTAGATAAGGTCACATAGGAATACGGTATCTTCCTACAAAAACATTGCACAGAAAAATCTGTTGTTTTGCACTAAACACTGTGTCATGTCCCATCTCCTGCAGAGCTGGAATGAGATGCTCAGGTGAACTATATAATTTGCTCTCCCAAATTCTTCATGTTTGACAGACCTCACAGTGGGTTGTCTCTTATATGTTTGTAATAACAGATTTTTTTCAGGTTTTGAGACAGGCTGGTAGAAAACCAATCCTCATACCAAGCTCTAACAGAGCAATACAATTTATTTAATAGCAGTGACTGCCATAAAACTGCAAAAGGCACACACAAAACCCCTTGGCTCTTTTTTTTCTTTTTAAAACCATGGTAAGTCTGATTTTAGTACTGCAACTGCTGAATTTACCCCTATTTCCCTTTTCAGGCAGGGCATTTGGGCACAAATAGGCTCGAGGCCATCATACAGGATACAAGGGACTTGACCAGAAAGAGCAGTCCCCATCCAGGCTTTGGCTAGGGGGATCCCACAGGCACAGGACTATGTACCCATGCCCCAAGGGATGATGCAAGGGAGGGTGCTGCAGCAGCTCACTCAGCCCCTGCTCAGCCGAAGGAAGTCCTCGGTGAGGCTGAGATGCTATTTTTGGTTCCTTTTCTTAATCTCAAGCACAAAAGGCTCAGCTGAAATTCTGCACAGGCTTTCAAGGACAAAATAGTCTGCAGGAAAGGAGCTTTTGGAGGAGTTTCCCATGGATAGCTCTGCTGCCCTATTTATACAGCAAAGGGATTGAGCTCTTTCTCTGGCATTGATGGCGAGGATGACAGATATAAACTGAGGGACAGATTTGGGACAGCTGGCCTTCTGAGTGCTGCAACTGCTTAGCTGCTGCTGTGGATGCAGCCTGCAGCCCCATGAGGGTCTATGGGCAGGACTGTTGACCGCACAGCTGGGCATAGCACCAAAATCTCTCAGCTCACTCCAAACAAACAAGAATATCTGCATGGTGGGAGGCAAGGGTTTTTATGTGGGTTGCCAGAGGAAATGCAGGTGTCTCAGTCTGGCAGTGTGAAAACTGTCATAAACCAAATTTTTGCCGAAGAAAGCACATGAGAAGAAAGATGAAGGAGGATTCACACAGCACTATACTCTTAGATTTCATCTCTAAAATGTGGGATAATCCCAGCCAATCCAGACACTTACACTTTGCCCCTAGGGAGGATAACATCCCCCATCCTTACCTCTTTAAAAGCTGCATTATTTAAGCTACTTTATGTACCCTGAGTCTCCTCAATTTGGCTATCCAGGCAGAGAAGCTACCTTAGATTTATACAAAAGCTTGTCTTCTGTATTACCCTGTAAATACTTGTACTGAGGATGGGAAGGAGTGGAGGGTCAGAGGGTCCTGAGAGATGCTTGCATTGTTCCTGCACAGTCTTTCACCAAGACTGACCACTGTAGGCCAAGCAAGCAGAGAGACAAACCTGGCAAGAACTCAAAAAAACCCAGAAGTCTCTTCACACCATCCTGCTAGCCAGACTTCTTTACACATGTCCCCAAAAGGTGGACCACACACGCAAGTCAGAAACAAACCACAGCAAAATAAGAAGGAAATAAAGACAAACCAGGTGTAGAAAGTAAAAGCTAAGGTCAGAGGGCCATACTCCCTGACTACAGAAGCTGAAGAACTGTTTTCCAAACATGGTTTCAGATATATCCAATGTCCCAACGCCCTTGGGCATAGTGAGGTTGCATAAAATAATAATTTCTTAGTTAACAGACACTACACAGTGTCTTCCCTTTGTATTTCTCCAAGAAGACTTAGTTTTGCTCCCAACTGAAAGAGCCCTGCCACTGTCCCTGCCATGGCACTGTCCCTGCCACCGCTTTTGCATCCACAGGTTTGGTGTAAGCAGGTTGAGTTTCCACATTGTCCTTGACCAGGGGGGCATTTCCCTTGCCGTCCGCATAGCAGAGGAGCAAGGAGTGTGCTGAGTGGGGCAGGCAGGGGTGAGCAACCACGCCTGAGCTCACCAGCTGTGTGGGCTTCCTGCTGCCTTCCTGTTGCATGAACACTGCCCCGGTGAGCTGAGCAGTGCGGAAAGGCCATTCCTTGCACTGCCCCCTTGACCCAACCACTGTCTGATGGCTCCCAGTCCCGGCTCCCTTGGCTGCAGGGTTTTGCTCTCAGGGGTCGCATCCTTTGGCAGCTCACCAGACATGAACCAAGTAAGGCTCATTGATTTTGGCTTGTTATTATTCAGTTTTGCTTTGAAATCTCTTTCTCCTGATTGCCATTCTCTCAGGTACCAGTCACGTCAGCAGCGCTATTAGTTCTCGTTGTGAATGGTGTATATAATTTCCCTGTGTTGGTTCTGTCAGCAAAGCAGCTAAGCTCCTGGGGCAGAAAGGCAATTAATTTTGTAATGCAGGGCTGCTTCATATTCAGGACCCAGTTCAACAAAGCACTTAAGCAAAGGAATAATGACTGACTTGAATGGGAATATTAGTGCTTAAAGTTAATTGCAGCTTTTAAAATTGGGCTTTATATCATGCCAATCAAATCATTAATCTACTCCATTACAAGCTCCAGCTAACAAATACATGCCCTGGACTTTCTTTCCTCAAAAGGGGAAACAGATGAAGATAGGGCCTTGAAAAAGTTATCAACATTCAGTAGTAACATAGCAAAGAGTAAAAATGTGTTGACCTGCTCCTTGCTAACTCTTACCAACTGGAAAATGCAGTGTGCCAAGACTTCAGTGACAATCAGTTAAAATGCTTTAATGAACAAATGGACTATATATTAAAAGCCAAACAGGGAGTTTCTATCCTCCCTTGAGGCAGTCTCAGTGGAATCTCAAAACGAAGTATTTTTTGACATCACATGAGTTCTGAGATTTCTAGTATGCGTCACAGTAGGCCCAGCAAAAAGTACATGTGAGTGACAGAAGGATTAGCTGCTCAGGGAACAGCAGGAAAGCCAGCATGCATAACCACAAGGTTATGCAGATAGAGCTGAAGGTAGTGATCGGAAGTGATATGTAGTTGTGAAGCCAGATATATCCTCATGTGGGTAGAGGCTAAAAGCAGGCTTATCCAACAAACCAACTCAGAGCTCTTGCTAACCAGCAAATGATATCTTATTCTGTATAAATCTACTTAGACTAACCACAGAGAAATCCTAACCTGAATAAAATGATGAGCTTATCAATTAAACCACATGCTTTTATAGGAGAAGACGACAATGTCAAAACTTTCAACTAATCCAACAAAAATTGTGTGATGTTCAAAAACTGTGATGCAGCTGTGGTTGGAGTGGTTCATACAGCAAGCTACTGTCTCATGACATCTTCATTTGCCATGCCATAACTGAGGTCTGTGGTGAGCAGCCCAGCTAGGCTGTCAGTGTTCAGAGACAGTCTCTGAGGAACTACAGATGCTAAAGGTAGATGCGGTGCTACATGCTAATGTATGGGATTCAATAACCTGGACCAAATTATTGCTGCAGTCCATGTCTGACCAGCTGGAGCTAGCATTATTTCCACTAGTCCCCAAATGAATTTCACAGTTTAATTTTAAACAGAAGAGTGATTTTGCTGTTGTTGCTGCTGTTGTTTTATATTCATCAGGTAGTTTGTGTTTGTGCCTCTTTGCATTTTAGAGATGTTCTGCTCCACCTCAGCCTCTAGGGACAGGTTAGTGTAGTGTACTTAAGTCTTTGGAAGTCCACTGCCATGACTGCAAAACGTGAACTAGAAAGCTGGCTGTTATGATAATTAGCATTCAGTTTCAGTTGTGTAGGTGTGTGATGTGTTAGCAGGGAGTGTTCATTTTTAGTTCAGACATCTAAAACCTGTATTCAACTATGTTCAGCTATGGACTATGAAACAAGTCTGTCTAAACCAAGATATAGCTATGTTTCTGTATGCATGTGTGCATGAATCTGTACCCATAAGAGGATAGAGAGGAAAAAAACCAATAGCTGCCTAAGATTAAATACTTTTGGCTTTGCACCACTCTGAGAGGACCTAGAGAGGGGAACGACATCCAGCCTTCCAGGAAGAAGCCCTGTCTTGACTATAGAGGGAGTGGGAGTGAAGCCTTAAGATACTTTTCCCATAGGCAGGGTAGTACAGAGGGTCATTGACTGAAGCAGTAATGGTGTAGGAGGTGAGACAAGAGGCCTAGGTAATTAGGAGGATATTGGCTTGGCTCAGTTTGAAACAGTGAGAGCTAAGCAATCATCTCCCAGCAATGTATGAAAGCAGTCAGCTCTATGGGGCTCTCACGCTGAACGCCAGCCCCCAAGTGCCTCCTTAACAATTTCAATGTTAGCAGATATAGCTCAAATTTAATATGTTTAGGTTCAATGTTCAGCTGACTCAACAGAAAATATCAGCCTGGTCTTCTCATTCATCAGATCTCCTAGAAATATCACCAAAACAGTGTGACTGAGGCAAATAAGGGAGGCACGGTCTTCAGGCTGAGCATCCCAGAGAGATCTGGTTAACCCTAGCGGCTTGCTGCTGCAGTGCCAGCCCTCTCCATCCTCCCAGCATTTAGCAAATTGGAAATGCTGTCTCCCAAGTGGAGGAAGCTGGCTCTGAGAAAAACCTGGACAGAGAGAGTTGGCTTTGTTCTGCTCAAATTTCCCCATTCCCTGACTTCTGAGTGCCTGATTTTGCAGTCTCAGTGGTGTCATATTCCTGACTTCATGCCTCTATTTCTAGTTTCTTTCTTCTGGTTGTGCTCCTTTACATGCTACGGCTGTCTCCTTTCTTCGGGAATCACTGGCTCTTTACAGGCCACGCACTTCACACTGCGAAAGTACTGGGCTACCTCTTGCAATCTCTCACAAGACAGCTCTCCCATCCTCCAGAGGAAGGTGAAATCTTGTGGCTGCCAGATGCAGAGGGCCTCACTTGAACAAAGCAACCGTTCTGTGGCACAGATGTCTGTCCTATTTTGGCAGCTGAATGGTCATTTATATTTTGTTTATCTGGAGATTTCTTGCTTGTGTTTCGGTGAAAAAACCACATCTGATTTCATCATGCTCTGCATCCATCATGAGTTTTCAAAGTGTAATTTAATTGTTTATTCAATAGTATTTTTTAAAAATCCTCTGTTGCTTCCAAGTCTGTTTGCTCAGAGAAGGATTTCTGTCATGAGTGCTCAGATAGTGGATGCCTGCATCTTGTTTTCAGTAGACACAGTGCTTAAAGTACTTCAGCTTCTCTTCTGTGTGGCTGGAAAGACTTTCCTCTTGTTTTGTTGTGTTTTTTTTTAAGCGAGATTTGGCAACTGTGACAACCACATGCCGGCATCTGAACTGGGATAAAAATAGGGATATTTTTATGCTTTACTGGGATTAGCTTTTCACCTCAGACACTTCTCAGAGGCATGGCCCATTGCTTAAGGCTGAGAACTCTCCCAGCAGACCAAGACTTCTGTGCTTATTCCAGGAGAGGAGACAGACAAAAGGGGACTCCAGCACAGAAAGCTAGATTTTCAGGACCATTTCCAGTTTGCTTTGCAAAAGTAAGTCACACACTTTTGCAGCAAATTTGCTGACATGTAGATTTTCAGGACATCCCTCTTGCTCTGAGTGGTTTCACTACTTCTAGTATCTAATCTACCTTTTTTGTGTCTAAGCTGCTTCCGTCTCCTCGCTGACCAATGACTTTGACCACATTTCACTGATAAACTGCACTGGAAAATCCAAGTGGCAGAATATAGATTGTCGTTACCTTGAAACCAGTTCTGTCTGCCCATAGGTAAACTTGTTTCCAAACACGGCCCCCACAATAGCAGAAGCAAAGGATGCTTTCTACTTCCTCCTTGTATAAAAACATCCTGCACTATGGGAAAGATAAACTCTCCAAAGAATTCATTGCCAAGGTGGATAACTCAAGGCTTCACCAGCTCCTCTTGACCACTGCCTGCTGCTCTTCTGTCTTATGGAAGATACAAGAAATATTTGTAAAACAGATCCATGCCTCTTCTGACTAGTAAAGGTCAGTGAAATCAACCGTACCCTATTCTAGCAGAAATTATTCCCTTTTTCCTCTAAGAAGGCAATTCATTGGCTTTTCTGAAAAAGTTCAATAATCTTTTCAGTGTTCATATAGTCTGCACATGATCCAGAGAGCTTCATAGGTATTATTGTATCACTAAACATCTATTCCAAGGGAAAAACATTGGAGAAAATAGTAAAAACTCAATGCCAACAATAAACATCTACCATGTTTACTGAATACTTCTCGTCACGTCTATGAACATATAGAAAATTTGTACAAATTACTGAAGACATCTGCCTGTAAGTCAGGGTGACATCTTGTTACTTAAACTCTTCATTCTCCTTGCAGCCTTCCTCAGTCTAGACCGTACTGTATTGGTCACTCACTTGCATATCATTCCTGGAATGATAAAAGTCGCAATGGGCCATTTCTGTTTCTGTCTCCCAAAGGCTTATCCACTATCCTCCTCTTCATTGCTCAAAGAGATACTCAGAAGCAATAAGAGGTGTCCTCTGATCTGCTCCCAGCAACACACCAAGGGTATATGTTTACAACTCCCATTTCTATCAGATGCAACTGTAGTCCTCACAGAGATGTTGTACTGCACAGAGTAGGAAACACTTGGCCGAAGACTCGCTGGCTCAAGTAGTTCTGTCCAGCAGCACTTTGATGCTGCTGGTATTTTCTTCTTCACAACGCATCAGACATTTATTATAGGAGGTTGAAAGGGTTTTGCAGCCTATGGTGTGGCGTAGCACATTATTTGGTTGAACTTTTGGTCCATTAATACGTAGTTTCTGAATGCTAGAGAAAGGCCATGTTAACTCAAGTGGCAACTGCCAAGCTCTGATGTTGTTCTGATTATAATAACTTTCTCCAGCCATCTAGGAATTGGGAGAATCTGTTATCGTGTTCACATGCTTTTGACACTTCAAAGATTGCTACTGTAGAGCTGAAAAAGTCAAATATTTCTCATCTGAAAGAGTAAGAAAAATATTGGGGAGGAGCAGGGAAGAGAATGAAAGACAGACAAGTGGTCAGGAGGCACAGTCTGTTCTGGTGACAGTGCCCTTGTCTTCACACCTGCCCCCACATCCTTTTCCTGTCACATTTTACTCCATTGCTACCCTTTACGCTTAATCCTCACCTTATTGTGTTGTAAGACTCCATCTGCACACAAGAGAAAATAAGCGGACAGCAAATAGAGAGGAAAAGCCATGAAAGGTAAATGTTGTATCGACTACATATTTGCGAAAACTTTTTTCTCTGTCTTCATGGTTTTGTAGTTAGTGGGAAACTTTGTAAAGTTCTGTTGTTTTCTCTGGAAGTGATAGTATGAATCAGGCAGTTTTCTTTTGTAAAGATTAAGGAGGAAGTTGAAGGCTTTCAGGTTTCTGGTGTGATTTATTGATGGGCATGGAAAAGACATCAGCACAAATTATTCCCAAGATCAAGCAGATGAGCAACAGCTGTTGGTTTACTGCTATATTTTTACTGCCTACCTGAAGGATGTTTTACCCTGGCAGAAACATGGACGTGTCTGTGCCTGCAGTGATCCAGCCTTGGGAGATATTGCGGCAGGGCTGCCAGTCCTTGTGATGCAAACAATGGGCATGGCAGGGAGGTTCCATGCCTGATGCCAGCCTTGTCTACACCTTCACCAGTGGCCACCAACATCACAGACTTCTCACAGCCCACATCCCACGCCTAACCCACGGGACCTGACGTTCATCCAAGGTTGCTGGGAGTTGCTGTTACCGGTACAAGGATACTCTCAATCATCTTTGGAAGGCTGTGGCAATTGGTTATGGGGCAAATCTGTCTGGAAATAGTATCCAGACTCATAGAAGATGAGGGGATTTGGTACAGTCAGGAAGGATTGACTGAGGGCAAATCCTTCCTGACCAGCCTGATTGCCTTCTATGATGTTATGCCTGTCTCTGTGGATGAGGGGGGAGCAGTAGATGTTGTATACTTTGACTTTAGCAAGGACTTTGACACAATTTTCCATAGTATCTTTACAGCTAAATTGGTGAGATATGGGTTGGATGGATGACATTAGGTTGGGTGGAAAGTTGGCTGGCTAACTAGGCTCAAGGGGTTGGGATTTATGGTATGAAGTTGAACTGGCGGACAGCTACTAGCAGCATTTCTCATCTGATATTGAGGTCAATACTCTTTTAACATCTGTATTAATGACCTGGCTGACGGGATGGAGTGCACCCTCAGCCAGTTTGAGGATGACGTCAAATAAGGGCAGGTGGATGGTACACTGAAAGGCGGGGATCAAGGGCATTCAGGGCAACCTGGAAAAGCCGGAAAAATAGGCTGACAGAAACCTCATGAGAGTCAGCAAAGGCAAATGCAAAGCCCTGTACCTGGGAGAGAAAAGCCCATGAAGCAGTATGGGCTGGGCACTGCCTGTCTACAAGACAGGTTTGCAGAAAAGGACCAGGGGGTACCTGATAGAGAAGTGGTACATGAGGCCTCACAGCCAAGAAGGCCAACCACATCCTGGGCTGCATTACCAAAAGCACAGGCAGATCTTATGGCTCTCTCCAACTACCTCATGAGAGGCAGTAGAAAAAGATGGAGACGGATGCTTCTCAGAGGTACATAGCTATAGGACAAAAGGCAGTGGATATAAGCCACAGCATAGGAAATTCCAGTTAGAAGTTAGGAAAAAAATATTTTCACTATGAGGGTGGTCAATCACTGGAACAAGGTCCCATAGATTATTTGATCTCCATTTTTTGAGATATTCAAGCTCCACTGGACCTGGCACTGAGCAACCTGATGTAAGCCAGCCCTGCTTTGAGTGATGGATTAAAACAGATGACCTCCAGAAGTCCGTATCCTATATTACCCTAGGACTCTGCAAGTAGATCAGTCTTTAAGAGCCATGCATAAAGCTACATTCGCAGGAAAAGTACAAACTTTACTCCTCTAAGAAGCAAAGTCTTAGGGATATTTAATGCCTCATATAAGTGTTGAGGATGAGCAGCTCCTTAAAACTTAGAGCTGCTTTTCGCTTGAGGCAATAGTAAGGTTACTGGATTTCACAGATCAGTGTTCTGTGAAAGTTTGGTTCTGGAAGCCTCCCTTACTGTTACTGAAAGGCAAAATACAGCCTACAGGCTAAAGCATAAGACACAACTTTAGGAGAAAAGTAGTCTAATTCTGATTCAGTAGTGGACTTGCTAAGTGACTTTGAAGAAATCATTTGAACTCTTTTATGCCTTACCTTCACAACGTATAGTATTTGACTAGTAGGCTATTACAGGTGAGACAAATTCTACACTGTTTTTAATTTTTGCATTTGGGTGTACTGGAAAATATTGCCATACTTTTTATTTGATGAAAGGTATCACTATGTCTTTTTTACATTGAACTGGTTGTAAGTTTTAAACTCCAGATCACTAAAATCTTACAAGAATATTTTCTAAGCTCAATCAGTAATTGGAGCAATAGTTTCCTTATTTGACCCTAAAAAGAGCAGTTAGACATTGCTAGGGATAGTATTATATTTTCTCCAACTATTGCTTTTTATCTTGTAGAATCTTAACATAGGGATAGAACAGAACATTTAATGAGCTTTTGGATTTAAAAGTCTCCAAGCATATGCCCTTAATTTGGAAGAAAGAGAACGTCCTTATTCTGAGCACTTTTATTATTCATACTGAAACCCCTGGGAATGTATCTTCAAGTTTTTGAAGACAAATGAGTTTGTCCTGCTACTTCTTGCATGGCCAGGTTTTGCAGCTATTCTGCTGCGCCGCTGATAGAGAACAACATTTGGAAATTAAAGGGGGTGAAGGAATAATAGCACCTTTGCATGTGCCTCTGCTGCTCTGCCAGGTTTCTGGTAGCGGATTTATAAATTGGATACAATTAAGAATATAGCCAACAGTGTATAAGGAAGAGGCTTATGATAATCTCATAGCAAATCACTGCCAAAACTTTCTTCTTTTCACATGCCTTATCCTCTTCATTTATAAGAAGACTGAGTCAATACTTTTCATTTATAAAAAGACTGTAGTGTACAAAAAGCACATGCAGAGTGGGTACTCGCATCTCTTTGGAAGACTACTGTTTGATAACGAGACAGAAGCATTTCAGGAGTACCAGAAAGCATTCAGCCTTGCGGGTTACCCTGCTTCAGAATTACTACATATCTTTTACCACTGCATCATGAGCAAAGTTCCTGCAGGGGCTCTCAGATCAATATATTCACCTCTCTAGGTGTTATCTGAGCAACTAAGCAAATGCTGCTGAAAGGCTGAGTGGCCTTCGAACCACAGGAGAAAAATACCTGTATCTATACATCCACATATGTGACTATAAATGCGTACTCCCATGTGTGCTTTTTCACTTTCAGTCTGATGAGTCCTCTTTCTTTCTTGCACCTGTAATTGCTTACAAGCAGATATATTTTAAAATAACTGGAAATATTTAATATGTATCGAACAGAGCAAGAATAAATAAAAACCCCAAACAAGTCAACATTAATAGACTTGATATACGAGTTGATAACAATTGGTCCAATCACATTTGTCATTGGTTTGTGGTTTATGGGCAATGGGTGACATTTCAGGAAGCAGACAGAGCTGAGTGGTATTTGCACTTCTCTGCAAAGCTGAGGAGTTGTACAGAGCGAGGCGAGTCTCCTGCTATGCTACTGGATAGTCCATGGGTAAGTGCTGCAAAGGTACTCGGCAGAGGTACTGGAAGCAGACATGCAGAAGGGATTACTTTACCCCTCACCTTGGGCAGGAGGAGGAAAATATTGTTAAACTCTAATGAGAAGGCTGCAGATCTGGATGGAGCTCAATGGTTCTTGGTCGGAGGTAAGCTTAAAGCAAAGCTGGGAGGAAATTTTATAGGATGGAAGTTGAAAGTGCTTCAGGTTTTTAGTCCACTGCAGCAGTTGTGAATGTCAGATTTTGTGAAATCTGTGGAAGCAAAGTAGAAGGTAGTTAAAAGTGTATATTGGGACTCAGCATTGCAGGAAGGGCGCCTGGGCTCCTTTTACAATAGCACCCATACTTTCATAATTCTTTCTGAAAATTAATTTATTAAAAGAAAATGTAAACCAGAAAGACAAGAGTACTGCTATTGGTTTTGACAGTTAATCTTTAAACAAAGAATAAGAACGAAAAATTCCATACTACTTCTACTAGCTTTCTCATAGGCTTTGATACTCTTTCACACAGAGGAAATTTTTCAAAATGACCTCAGATGCTGAGGATCACAAGTCCCCCCGATAGTCAGAGGGTTGCCAGCTCTGCCTTCACTTCAGTGCTTTTGGACACATTCCCTGATGCTCTCAAGTGAGCATTTGCGCAGCTCAGCAAGGACAGCTGTTGAGTGGTTTAGTGTCCATTTCTTGAGGGGCTTTGGATGGCTGGCTTAGCCACTGGTTATCTGCTCCAATACTGAATTTTACATCCCTGTCCTCCTGTTGCTCAACACGTACAGGAGAACATTAGGAAGGCAACAAAAGAATCCTGGGTGACAGGTTTTTTAATTTTATTCATGTAGCAGAGCTTTCCTTCATTAGCCAGAAAGACCAGCCGAGTGTCTTTCTCAGTGATCAGGGAAAAGAAAAGCGTGAACTCGGTGATACAGATAAATCAGACAAGGCAGAGCTGTGCCTGGAGGACATAGGAAAGTTATCAGAAGATACATCAGCAAAAATGACCTGTGTCATCAAATGCAGACTGGTATATGTCTGTATTATTCAGGTAACTCCACAGTGGTGTTCTGCTTGGACTCCCTAACTTTGCTGGGTGGTCATGTATCAGGTGCATTGTTTATATCTCTGTAGCAGCAGTGGGAACTTTTTTCTCCCCCTGCTGTGAACCCACAGGCTCCATGTTCCTCCTTCTGAGAAGACAGAAGGTAGCAGAATTGATTTTTTACTTTCCATTTTGAGCTGTACCATTGCAGTTCTCATCTTTGTGACAGCATTATCAGTTGAAGCACACAAAAAGCTTATAGCAGGGAAAACTAGGGGCTGGAGGTTTGAAGGGCACCAGATGCTCCACAATAACTGTCCATACACTTGCTGCTGTCCAGGAGAATCTCACTACATGAGACCTTAAACCTCCCTGGTGTTCTTAGCACCCATGAAAAGGCATTGCTCCTTTGAGTATGCTGTTTTATGTTTGGCCCCCAAAAAAGGTTATCTGCTGCTCTTCAGATGGTGAGCCAAACACAGACTCATAAAATCATAGAATCATAGAATCATAGATTGTCCTGAGTTGGAAGGGACCTACAAGGATCACCAAGTCCAGCTCCTGTCCCTGCACAGGACAGCCCCACATTCACACCATGTCTCTGAGGGCGATGTTCAAGTGCTTCTTGAACAGCATCA
Source organism: Anhinga rufa (assembly GCA_013400875.1). NCBI lineage: Eukaryota > Metazoa > Chordata > Aves > Suliformes > Anhingidae > Anhinga > Anhinga rufa. The sequence goes on from VZTV01081079.1 coordinate 26,227, forward strand.
GGCTGGGTGCTGTGGCTGCCTCCCTGGGGAGCCTGTTCCAGCGCTCCACCACCCTCTGGGGGAAGAACCGTCTCCTGATATCCAACCTAAATTGGGAGGACAGTATTGAATGTACCCTCAGCAAGTTTGCAGATGACAACAAATTGGGAGGAGAGAGATGCTGAAAGGAAGGGCCACCAAATAGAGAAACTATGACGGGCTGGAAGATTGAGCCAACAAGAACTGCAAGAAGTTTAAGAAAGATAATCGTTAAATCCCACACCTGGGCAGTTATCCCATGGTGGGGGATGTATGTGGAGGGGTGTCTGACTGCTTGGGGTGTAGCCTGAACATGTGCCAGCAGTGTGCCCTTACAGCAATGAAAGGGAACCTTGTTGTGGGATGCATCAACAATAGTACAGTCAGCAGGTCAAGGACTACAGCCAGCAGGTCAAGGGTGTGATTATTCCATTCCACTTAGCACCCGTTAGGCCACACCTGAGATGTTGTGTCTTCCTGGTCCAAGACAAACACTGAAAAATTCTGAGTGGCAGAATATCCCTTACTGGAAATATTCAAGACTTGGTTTGATGGGACCCTGGACAACCCAGTCTAAGGCCCTGCTTTCAACAGGAGGTTTGACTGTAAAATCTCTGGAAGCCCCTGCCAACCTGGATGTTTTTATAATTGAACAGCCACAATAGACACAAACTGGGAAGTGCATATGGCTTTCTGCAGTGTTATGCAGAGGTACCGAAACTAGCTCTGGAGGGACTAACTGAAGCGCTGAAAACACTACAGCCTCTAAGCCTGGAAAACTGGGATAAATTTGACTAGAGGGAGTGTCACACCAACACAGATCTATCACCAGCTACCTATTTAAAGCTAGATTAGATATTCACAGAATCACAGAA
>VZTV01081083.1:6324-26868 GCA_013400875.1 Anhinga rufa
TTGGCTGTGAGGATGTTATGGGAGACAGTGTCGAATGTCTTGCTGAAGTCAAGGTAAACAACATCCGCTGCTCTCCCTTCATCGACCCAGCCAGTCACCCCATCACAGAAGGCTATCAGGTTGGTCAGGCATGATCTCCCCTTGGTGAATCCATGTTGACCTCTATAAACATATTGTAAATATCAAGACACCAATGTTAGGTATTATATATTTTTGTTATTTAGTTAGATTCTGTCAGAATAATGTAGAATATATTAATTTTAGAAATTATAATTTTCAAGACTTCAGATGTACTTGCGAGGGAGGGGGAAAAATGGTTACATCTGCTTTCTTGGAAGTGCAAAGACTTTCATAACAGAAAAACTTTTAAAAAAGTTAGGAGACCTTGTTTGGAAGTTCTGTAAGTTTTCTCTGGTCAGCAGTTTCTTAGTATTTATGATTTGATGTAAAGTTGGCAACATGTGGAAGTAATCTCAGAAATGAAAAATGTAGCACATAATCTCGCTATAATATGCCGAAATGTCACTCGGTAGGACACGGTCTGTGGGAGCAAGGCTTTAACATTTTTTAAGTGGACGTGTTGCAGGTTAACCTTTAGCTGATTATTTCTTCATAATGCACGTTCGTACTTCCAGTGACCTCAGCTGTTTTTCTCATTTGGAAAAATATCTCTGTCTCTTGGTGGTGCCTGTGTAGCCCTGACCTTGGTGACACATGGGTGTCCTCTGCTACAAGAACACATGCTGGACAGACTGCTCGCCCACGCTGCTGTGGCGCAGGTAGATAGTGGATGAGCAGGATTTGTTACGGAAACTTTCATTTTTTTTTGCGTTTCTGTGATTAGTATTATGGCTTTATGAAAATGGCATCAAAGTACATGTTTGTTAGACTGGATGCTTCTTCCTTAGCAATTGAATTTTTTTTTTTAAAAAAAAAGCTTCTTTTGCATACTTCTATTATCTTCATAACAGTATTTTTTGGAGAGTTCTGTGGATGGCCAATATAACATGCCAGGGTGGGAGCTGGGGATGTTTTGATAAAAATAAAACATAATTTGCCCAGTAGCTAGTGAAGGATTGTGATTAGGATCATCTGGAATTAAGAATAGTTTGACATGTAACCCGTGTTACTCTGCCAGCTAACTCAGCAGGAGATTAAACCTACTCATCTTTCCAGAGATGTGGTTTGAGGGGCTTGTGGGCAGAGACCACAGAGGTAATGCCAGGGAAACGTGACAGGAGCTTGCCTCCGAGGTCTTCTGCAGAAGCTGCTGCCCTGATTCGGTTTGGATCATCCAGCACCAGTCAGTAAAGGCAGAAATCCAAAGCCTTTCTTACAAGGGCTCTCAGGGGACAAAGTAGTATCGCTGATCGAAATGCTATCAGTGGATGCTTATGTCCATTACTGGAGAAGTGTATTTTTTGTGTCTCGTGTTTCCTGGTCGTGAATTAATCATCCACATGAGAATCAAAGCTTTAGCATGGTGCTAGTGTTGTTAACATTTCTCTCCTTCTTCATTTGGAGAGCTGTGGCTCTTCTTTATGCCACAGACGGCTCCAGATCTTCGTTTGACTCCCCAAAAGTGTCCTTCACATCATCTGCCTGGCCATTGCTAGCTATGAACTTTGCTTTGGGATCTTACTTCTTAAGGAGCTTATCCAGAGTGGCGATCTGGTATGGGTTTCAAGGTGTGTGTGAGAGCTATTACTGTGTGTCTCTTACCTGATAAAGCTTTAGCTGAGGGGTTTCCATCACCATCTTCCACTTTCTGTCCCCATATGGTCAGTTTATGTCTTTCAGCTGTTCAGGCTTCACAGCCAACCAAGACTTCAGCTGTTGGCACTGCAATCCAGACTCTTGTCCGAATTGTACAGATGTAGGTGTGTTCTCTCTCAAGAAGGTTTTGGGACTTGAAATAATGATTGTGTTTCTCTGGTAGGATGATTGAATCTTTGTTGAGACCTCATTTTTATATGTATGGTTGAATTTAGTAACTCTGCGATCTTACAAACCCCCCCAAACCAAAACCAAAAATCCAATATGGCTAAGGACTTTTTTTTTAAAAAGTTGCTGAAATAAAGGAATGCCCCTCTGTTGTTCCCTACTGGCTGCTGTAAGCAAGAGGACAGGCTTCTGCTACAGTAATAAGTCTTTGCTTTAAAGTTACACAGTAAAAAAAGTTCATGTTTTCAGGGCATCACAGTCTTAAACTACGACTAGCCCTCATGGGGTGACGGTGTGTTTATTGCTAACTGTACATTGCTGAGACACCCAGGTACCCAGGAGGATGCCTTATCCCACCTACTTGTGCCTGCAGTGATAGAGTTCATGTGCATCCCAGCCCAGGTGGTGCCTGTAGGTAGTTTTGAAGATCACGTTCTGTAAGGGTTCATGGTCTTAGGCTTCCACTTGTGCCATGAGGACTGCGTTCAGAATCACCGGGGTCAGAAGAAAATGCCTGTGAAGGACAGAACAGCTTCCTTCCTGAGCATCGCAGTCAGCACGTGTAAGGAACGGAGCAACGCTGTGTGCTGTAAGGTGATAGTGTTTGTGAAGAGCTCAAAGGGAGCTCTAGTAAGTCTCAACTAGAAAGGTCCAAATAATCCATCTCTGCTTTCCTTTATTGGACTAGGTAATCCATGCTGATTTTGGGAGTGTTGTTGTGGAAGATGAGTAGGGACTCGGTGTGGGTTTGCAGCACAGTCGCACAAATAAACCACGTTCCCTGCCAGAAAATAATAGCCAGCAAAAACCTTCACCACTGCCCTTTTTTGTGTCGGGCACTGTTGTTGCCAGGTTTTGCCTATTATTACCTTTTGTTGAAAAGTTCTTTACTTTTTTTTTTTTTTGATTGTGCAGTGAAAAATAATGGAGGCCAATGAATGGCTGTTTTGGCATCCCCCAGAGCTAATAATTTTAATCACAGGTTCCCATGTGGACAGAAGATCCACAAGTATGAGTGTGCAGGCTTTATTTTTAATATTGGGGGGGAGAGGTGATTAGAAACATTTACACCTTATTCATTAGGTGAGCGTATGGAACAGCAAGCCAGCTGGGAGAAAGTCTGGGGATGGAGGAGAAGCTGAAGTGGTGGTTTGGAGAACTTCTTCCTTCAGAAGAGATGTGAGGAAATATGGGCAGCATGGGCAGTTATACTGGGGCCAGAAGGACAGTTTATTTTGCAAGGAAACAGATCAAACAAAAATGTGTTGAGTTGATACTGACAAAAAAAAAAAAAAAGAAAAATCAATGAACTCAGTAGAACTTATATATATTTTATCCGCCTTCCAGCAGAAGGCTTCTTGTGTCAGTTGAAATTTTTTTTCCCAATAGCTTCAGGACTTGCAACCATCTCTTTTCCCTTTAGAACAGCAATGATCATAAATAATACAAATCGTAAAAAGAAGCAAAACCCTGAATCATACCATGGCATTATAATACTTAAGTTCTTAAAATTCACATACATATTCTAGCAGGCAAGTCTGGGTCTTTCCTGCCACGGAGCATTTCTTGCAGCACAGATGTCTGTGCATACTATAGTTATGATATATGATGGTCAATTATTCTTCTTTAAAAGAAATTCCCTGAAAGTAATTTATTTCAGAAAAGCTGTCTGAGCACATAGTTTTGCTGCTGTTTATGTAGATTCTCTTACATGTGCTCTGTATAGTATAAATGGGGTTTTGCTGGGGTGGTTGGGAGGGTGGATGTGCAAAGGCGCAGCCACTGGAAAGCAGTAAATGGAAGTTATGCTTTATTGCCTCTCTGCTTTTCATGTGTTCATAATTCTCACCTTTTCCAGAGGGATCACTTTTCAAAATCCATTTTTGGGGGGCGGGGACACACCCTTTATCTGTTGTGAACAATACTTCAGTAAATGCCAGGAAGCAATTAAAATAATAAAACATATTGCTGGTTTAACTAGAGCATTGTATTTTTGCACGGCACTATATAAAGACAAATGTGGTAGATACACAAACCAATTTTGGAGGAAGCCAGCGTAACTTCTATATAAAAGTTACAAATGTGTTTTCAGTGTACACAATGCTTCATGTATAGCACTGTGTTAGTGAACGCATATTTTAAATATACCCCAATATGTGTATACTGACAATGATTTACTCTAGTTGCTTACCTAGCCCAGCCAGGCGTGAGGGGCTTGGCCGTGACAGCCCAGGTCACTGAAGTGGGACCGCTGCAATGCTGTCAGCCGCTGCTTAAAGCGATGCCTACAGTAGGTTCTTCTGTCTCAGAAGCCTGTAAGAAATGTTTAAACCAAACAAAAGGACTAGTTTGGCATCTCCTTACTAAAGAAGGTGCTTTATTATGTTTTGTTCAGAATATTATATACATGAAGAAACCAGTGTAGAGATGGTTCTCTGCTGATTAGCCCTTTAAAGTTCTAAAAAGATTTTTGTCTTTTCGAAAGGTAATCAAAATGTAACTGAAGCTTTGAAATGTTTTTAAAGCAAAACTGGTTCTGTCTTTATTTACAGGTGTACCATGTGTTGGAGTGGGGTTAACACCTAGATTATCCCTGCTGACAGGCTGAAAGATGTATTACCACCCTTTAAACTTGGGGCTGGCTATTGATGTGTGCTCCATTTACAATTAACACATATACTTGTCTGTGTTCCTGTTATTAGTCATTATGGGTGACACGTAGTTACATCATGGGAACCAAAACATTTCCTCTGAAATCAGAAATTTTCTTGGAGTATAGATGAGTGTTTTTGGTGGAATGCAGCTCAGTTGCCTGGGGCTAATGTGCTTGGTAACTCGGGCACATTGCAGACTGTTTTCTTGCTATTGCTTCGATGCATTACAAAAAGATAAGGAGGAATGGCAGGTGCCTAAGAAACTCTGTGGCTCTGTCTGCTTTAGTGCCTTTTAAGTTAATTTGGTTGCAGCTTCAGACGTAGTTTGAAGCTTTCCTTTCAGCTTTGCATGAAAAGGAAAAAGGTGAGTCATGCAGGTAACTGTGCTTGCTCTGTGCACTTTCTCATAAACACGGTACAGAAGGATAAAAATTACAAAGAGTAAAGCTATAAGTGACCTGATCTAAATTGGTGGTGCTTTGAGTAGGAGGGGTTGGACCTGCTAAACGCCAGAGGTCCTGGCATAGATAGCTCTCTGAGCCTCGGTTTCTGAGGTCGAGGACACACAGTTCCAAAGTACCTTATTTAAAAGACAAGCAAAAAAAGTTTTAGGTTAAAAAATAACAACAACATGCATTTCTAAGTTCTCCTGTATGTGATTCAAGAAGAGGATAGAGATCTGTTCAAATAAAACTCGTTTTTGCACCCTAAGTGGTTTTTTTTTTTACTGTTTGAAAAGTGAAATGGAGCTCTAGAAAAGGATTCAGGGGTTGATTTGTTCTTGTTATGCTACCTAGAGTAATAAGGAATATGTAGACTGAACTACGTGGCCAGTCAGTATCCTTCTGTCCTTTAATGGAGAAGAATAAACATAATTACTGGCCTCATAATGCCTGATGTCAATTAAAAAGAAGGGATTGAGTTTGGTTATGTAACTTATTTGGCTGTTCTAGCTAACCTAAATAAAAGATGTAGCTATTCGAAAGACTTAATTTTCATTAATTGCTGTGTGACTTGACAAATACAAGAAGAATTAGGTATAAAGATGATGGTATTTCTATGTAAAACCAGATATACTAAAACTGAGTGTGCACTAATTATTATTTTTCCTTGTTATCTCCTCCTCTCCCAACCCCCCAAGGAACTGAATGCATACAGTATTATACTCTGTGTAGAGTTTAGGAATAGGGAAGGAACCACAGGGAAGGGATTCTTTTGTCCTTAGAAAACAAAAGTACATTTTGAAGTGCACTTTTACCTGGATTTACATACAGCATAGATTGCAAAAAATACTCAGTTCTTTTTGGGTTGTGAATCAAATGTATAGGGGACACATTGCTGGAGCCCTTTGGGCGGAAGCCCAGCAAAGTCCACTGCAAGAATAGACTTCTGCACCTACATGAGTATTTACAGCCTCAGGCTGCAGCCTCCACGAGCCAGAGTAGGTTGGAAGAGAAGCATTTGCTTGCCCAAATGCTGAACCTAGTGTGATGCTGCAGAGAGCAGTTATGGATGCAACTGATAGTGGTGGTCTTCTAGTCCTCTGCCTTTAAACATGAACCGTGTGTGTTGATAGAATCTTAACCCAGGTACTGATACTTCAGAAGACTGCCAAAATCACTTGGATTCTTTGTTCATAGCTAGCTTTAAAAGTAGTAGGTAATTTGCTCGAAAGGCTGTGGCTACCACTGCCTGTAACGTGTTTCTGCGTAGCAAGCAGTGATGCAGAGGAGGCAGGTATGTGTTCTGTGAAGTGTGTGAGGTAATGGGTGTTATGCAAATAGCTGAACTTGCCAGACAACCCAGGGCTGCTGTTTTGTCCATAAATGTCGATATAGGGCTTAAGTGTGGGAGGTCTTATCTCTACAGAATGGAATTCTCATAGGCAAACAGTTGGACTGTATCACTCCAGGGATGCAGTTGGATTCCAGGGTATGTTTACTGTTTTAGAGGTTTAGTTCCATTAAAAGGATTGGGGTTTTTATGTTGATCCTGGAAGAACAGTAACTTTATCGTTATTTGGGGCTATATTATTTACTTGGGATTTTGCCCAGCTTTTTGCCACTAACATCCACAAAGATCATGAAGTGGGTGAATTTATGTTTTGAGGAGCGAAGTGGCAGCATGCTCATGGTTTATAGTATGAACTACTTCAGTTTTCATTGTTCAGTGCTATTTAAATTCAGAAACACCATGAAATGTTTGTGAAAAAGGAAGGGTTTTATTTGTCAGCATCTGTGTTTAAAGCCTGTGTAAACAGATGAAATGTGTGTATACATGAACAGACCAAGACAGACCAGAGATAAATAGATAACTCTGGCTCTCCCCATCTCACACAGCTAATTGCTGCTAGGTGGGTGCTCACACGCTTTTATGATGTGTCCCCCATTTGTTTTCCTTAAGTGCATTTTGCCATTCAGCCTGCGTCCTCATTAGACATAAGTGTTTACCTGCAAAGCAGCATGCGTGATAAGGGGAGTGGAGGATGATGCTGTGCCTGCCTGCTTTATTCCTGTATACAGCTGCATTCAAATGATCAACGTAGTGCTAGTTGTTAACAGTTTACAGCTAAATTCTTTCACTTTCCTCCACTTTTAACTTTTGCACATTCCTTGTAAGTGCCAGACTCTGTCCTTGATGTGCTGCAATATGGGCTGCTGAGAGCCACAGGGAAAGTCAGTTCAGTAGCAGCTCCTGCCAGTCCCGTAAAGCACCTGGGTGTAAAGTGCCTCCAAAAGCAGATGGGCTTGTAGTTCTCCACAAACGCACAGGCTGTGGGATTTTTGTTGGTGGAGGAGTTCTGGGCTTTAAGTTTTATTTAAAAAGGTATTTCAAATAGTCTTTCATGTAGTCTGAATTTAAACAAATATCTGCAAGTCAGAATTAATGCAAAGCCTGACTGATGATCACATGGAGGGGTTTTGCTGGGGCTGTGTATGGATTTGGTTTTGATAAAATTCACAGTTTTCAAAGACTTCAGTGCTGAGTGCAAGAGAAAGTAAGTTGGGTGCAGGGGGGTGCAAACTGTTTGATCATACCATCAGTGGGATAATTAATACTAGCTCATCAGATTTGAGGTCATGTACACAGGCATGAATACATACACTTGCAAATGAGAAAATAATATCTTGGACAACAGTGGTGGTGAAAAGGTTGCGTTTCCAGTTGGATACTGTGACAGAAAGGGCTAATGAAGTATATGAGTACATGTGCAATATATTCTTAAGTAGGATGAGTGAGAAGGTGTTTTTTTTATGCAAGACTTCGGTGAGGTCAGTAGTGCTGTGCTACAGTCAGTGCTGATGTCAGCACTTCAGAAAATGGGTTGCAAAATTAGGGAAAATACGGAAAGCCACAACAGGCTGCAGCAGGTAGGGAATGAAATGTCACACCCTGGAAGATAGGAGCTCTGGGTGTGAGGGTAATCAGAAAGGGGGGAGCTGACTTAACTGTGCTGTACAATACTTTGATGAAAATATGGGTACTATAAAGCCATTCAATCTGACATAGGGATATATAACACGCAGCATATAGCACAAACTGAAATGAGAATTGGAAATGATGAAGAAAGGCACAGTGCTTTAACAGGATGAATAATCACGGACGCTAACTGAATGGAAGGGATTTTTTGGCAGCAGAGGAGCAGATAGCTTCAGTCAAACATAAATGAATGAAAATATGTGGCTTCTACGCTGCAGGAAGTCAGGCTAGGTCACTTAGTGGGCCTTCCTGGGTTTTAACATTAGTCTTACTTGAAGAGAAATAATCTCAAGTAGAAAACCAGCAGTATGTGTCTATGTACACACACACACGCGAACACATAAAAATGATCACTCACTTGATGTGATGAAAACGTCCTGTGGAAAATGTCTTGCCTGATCTTAATGTGCTGGTTGCATGGGCTGGCTTCTTGCTGAAGACTGCTGTGCCCTCTGCTTCTGAAAAGCTCGAAAATTGCCTCTCAGAAAACAAATATTTGTTTGCATTAGCTTTGCAGTCCTTTATAGATCTGGGAAAATTGGGTACAGTGTTTCCTAATGTTTCTATTACAATGTGCAAAGCACTTGAGTTATTATGTGTTCTTTCTTTTAAAGAAGCTGGATCTGGGAAAGCCTGAAAAGAATTAGATAATCAGATGAATTTGTACCTGCCTATAAAGCCGAAATATTTGGACGTATGATTTGGTCATTATGTATTCAGGTTAAGTTTCCCTCCTTTTGATTTCTTCTCCATCTTTACTGGAAACTTTTAGAGTTTATTACTGCTGTATCGAATCTTGTTTCATCTTTATGACTAAGCTAAGCTTAAATGCATCAGCTCATCTTGAGGCATTTACATTTTTTTCTCTTGACCTTGCAGCGTTGGCTGACTGCTTCCAGCTCTCTGTGCTAATGGGTGATAATGCCCACAACCCAGGGGGAGGTTGATACTGTCCTCCTGCCTCCTACACTGCCACCACGTATGGAGCTTTTTTTGGAGCAAGAGAAATAAATTGGGACAGTAGGGGTATTTTTCTTTTTCTTCTCCACTTGTGACCTACTGTGAATTTGGAAACAGGGTACAAAGCTGAAAAGCTAGCTCTCCTTTCATTTCATCAAGGACAGTTTTTTGTGCATACCTAATTCACTTTCTCATTTAAATTTTCTGATAAGTCAGACTCAAATATCATTAAATATTCTCTTAGCTGAAATCTGTAGGTTACTTTAAGACAGGTCATAGTGTTAAGAATTCTTCAGAATTTTTCGTCTGCATCTCCAAACAAATAGTAATTTTTTTTTAAAGCCTAAAAGCCACTTAAAAGAGCGGATGGTTTGAATTCTGCATATAATTTCACATATTTTATAATATGCCGTGCACCTTTCTGCATTTCATGATTTTTATACAATTAGTCTGTCTAGCTTTTTAATAGCTGCCTGCTCGAGGAAGCTAACATGAAAACTTAAGTCATAATTTATTTAATCAGCAGAACAGCTGTTTCACTGCAAACTTTCATTAATAAATTCAGAGTTTGTCTACATAAATAGAATAATTTTATCACTAACAGGTTTCTCCATAATCTTCTGTATAGCAGTAATTTTTAAAGTGTAATTATTTTACATAATGTAATGCTATGCAGAACTTGGCCTCATTAAATTAAATGCTCAACAGTCTCAGTTTTAAATTGCTAAGCAAAACAAAGATAAGTGTAAACAATTTTTTTAGCAGATAATTTACACCTCATCCAGGTAGTGGGGCAGCATGAGGGAAATGAACAGCTAATTAAGTAGTGATAGCAAAGGCAGATGAACTGAACGTGAAGTCACTGCTGAGCCTGGACGCAGGCAAGATTACATACACTTTAACAATCTAAATCAACACAGAAGAGAAATATATCTGTGCATGTGGTCTTGATTTAGTTTAAATCTTAAACTATTGATTTGGGTTATGTTGATGCATTTTCAGAGAAAACAGCCTGGTTTCACAGCAGTAAATGGAGCGGTGCTGGCAAGCATGTCTGTACCTGCAAAAGGGGAGTATCTTTAGAAGGTTATCAGCAAAATTATTCTGGTGAAAAATTACACCCTGTAACCGATGTAGTCACGCTGAAAGAAAAGCTGGCTAGAATAAAGAAGAACAAAATAGTTATCCAGAAAGTAAGATGGGGTTCAGTGGTCCATGTGCAGCGCACCAAGGTGAGAGGGGGCTGCCAGGGTCCTGTCTGCAGAGGGACTGCAGTCCGGTAGGTTTCCACTCTGAGATTTAATCTCACTCTTAGCATTGAAAGTGGGTCTCCTTGGCCAGGCTCAATCCTCTTTTGAAGCTGTTCTTGTGGCTTCACATCACGCTGTGCCTGAGACGTGCCTGGTTCCATGGTGGGTGCGCTGGGGCTGTGCTGAGGCTGGGTGATCAGGGTGGGCTCTGTGCTCTGCTTGCAGCCTGCGAGGGTTTTCCTCCGAGTCCCTCTGTACATGTAGATGTATGAAGATCACTTGGAGGAGAAAATGGAAATACTTAGCCTAATAAAGTCCTCCAAGATGAAATCCTTGGATTGACACTCCTTTCCTTGCCAAATCCTGCCTGTAACCGTGAACCTGAGTGTGAAGGAGCAGGAGGAGTTTCTGCAGCAGCCACTGAGTGACCCGGGCGGTTTTACCCATAGAAATGCACCTCCACTTACAGGTTGTGATCTTCTGTTGTTAATGGAAATGTGAAGTCCCAGCTAACTAACTTTACTGTACGAAAGCAACAGCATTACCAAGATTGAGGCCCATGGAGGAAAATTTGTGCATTGCTGAAATGCTGTTGAATGAGTCTCAGAGGACCCACAAGCCCTTGGATGTTCAGGCATTGGTTGGGAGATCATAATTTCACCTAAGAGACTCCTGTTTGTCTGCCAGGCTGATAGTTCTGGGCTGTCCCATGCCACCTCTTGACTCTTAAGTCTTGTTTCTCATATGAAAGCTCAGCCCGTGATTTGGAAATGGGACGATTATTTGCCATGTTGCACAGTCTGATTAAATAAATTTTCCTCATAAGCTTTCCGCAGAAGAAGCTTGTTGATGATGCCTTGTCCCTGTTGCCTGCTGGAGCAGTGCCCCAGCCACGTGATTTCTTGCTTCTCCTGTCTTTTCCTTGCAAAGTTTCCTGACGCTGTAAGGTTCTGGCTAACCTCTGACACGGATTCTGGGTTGGAACGTTGTACCATCTGCTGTTGTCAGCTGCCTGCTTCCATGGTGGTAAGATACAGGCAGCGCATGCGGAAACAAAGCGTCAGGCTCTTTTTACCAATTTTTTAATGATTTATTTTTTTGTGTGTGTGGCAAGAAAGATGGCAGGGTGTTTACCATAAGGTAGTTAATTTTGCTTTAAGTAATTTAAAAACATTTTGCATTTGGCCTATTGATTTTCTTACCATATAAATAACTTTTAAATTGTTTCTAATTACATTTTCTATCTTTGTAACAGTCTTTATTGATAGATTTTTTTGTCTTCTCTCTAACTGAGAAGGGATTTTTTTGTTGCTGTACGCATTAATAGCATTATATGATCAGGGCAGACCTCTTTTTCCTTCAGATGCCAGGCTGGTTATTGATCTGTGCTCTATGACTTGCATTTCTTTGAGGAGTGGGTTTCATACTTGGCAAAATGCTCTTTCAAATGTATAGCTTACGTAGTAGAATTTGCTGGAATATTGATGCAGGAGAAGTTCTTTGTTTCCAAAATTGTTTTCTTTTACTCCAGCAGTTTTTTCCCTTTGTCTGTGAATATTTTATTCTCCTTTAAAAATGATGGAGGAGAAGGGAATATATTCTTATCTTCTCGGATGTGAGTAATCCACATCATTTTAATTGGCAAAAAATATTTATAAGCCATCGCGTGTAATGTGCTAGCACTAGGTTGATTGTACCTCCTGGTTGATGAATCAAACAAAATCACTATAAAGAGCTTCTCTAATTGTATTAATTAGAGAGATTTATGTCTGGTGTCTGCAAAGCAGTTTATGATATTATGAACAATTCACCAGCAGCTTGCTTGGGCTGGTGCTGCAGTGACAGACTGACATGGCATCCCTTGGCATGGGTAAACTCATTCCCAGACAACCAGAGAAGATATACTAATGCTTTGCTCTTCCTCCATTTCCTTTTTTTAGACCCCTTTGTATTGTTCCAGACTCAGTTCAGCCTTGTGCAATACTTGAGGCAAGCCTGTCATGGTGGTGCAGGGATTGCTGTGTAACTTCAGACTGTGCGGTGTTGTACAGTGCCATCTAAAATTTATGTAGGAATATCTAGAAATAGGTCAATGGGTAGGAAATCTGGTACTGGTACAAAAGGATACTATATATCTGTGTATTGCTTTTCCTTTTGAATTTTATCTTTCAGGCAGGATTTATTGAATACTTAATTTCATTAAAGCCCTGACTGTCTTCATTTGTAAATGCGTTTGTGTATATATATTACGACTACTGCTTGAGCAGTACCTGGAAAATAATTTTTAGAAATAATTACTCATTCTTCCACCTAAGTAGAACTGTTAACCTCTTTTGATATTTTACTGTATAATTGCCTTAAGTAGGAGAGTGAGTGGTATTTATGATCAAAGGCCATAAATTGCGCCTGCATACATGGGTGAAGTTTTTTCTGTTGCAGTATAGAGCCACAAGAGCCAGAAGAATGATGATCCCTGAGAATGTTTGGGTTGCATTATTACTACTTCAGTGTTTAAGCATAACTTAAAAAATTTAGTTATTTGGATTCCCAGAGGTAACGGACTGGAAGAAAGGTTTTGGTTGCATTTGGTGGAAATACCTTTGATAAAAAATTGTAATGTGTTTTTAAAAACATGGGTAGTGCATTCACTGGAAATGGAATGGAAGAATTAATTCAGCTGCAGTATGAGTGTGCAGAATGCAATAAGAGCTGATGGAAAATAGTACTCAGTATTACATCCGTTTGAGAAAACAATGAAATGCTAAGAAATACAAGGTTTTCAGATGGGATTTTCTGTTTTTGTTTCCATTTTGCGTTTCCTTAGTTATCTTACTGTAATTTCCCTGGCACATTCAGACTTGGTAGTAAAATGACTTTCTTCAGTACTAAAAGATGCATCATTGTTTGGAGAGTGGTGACCGTTCTCATACCAGCCTGTCCAAGTACGTTTAATTGTGACAATGTTGTGGTGATTATCGCATGCACACGTAAAGCTGGCAGACCTCCATTTCAAACTCTGTGTTAATTGTGACAAATCCTAATACAGAAGTGCTGGTACGCTCTGCCAAAAATCAATTTCCTGTGCTAAGTCTTAGAGAATCAATATGGTTGACCAAGGTAATGGAATTAAGTACAGCTGGGTAGGCAAAGTGTTGTAGTCTGCAGGTGAGCAGGGACTCGCAGTCTGAACAGCACCGTTGACTGCCATTGATTTACTCCGTGATCTTGGGGAAATCACTTCAAGGAGCATTAGCAAGAGTGTCTCCTTATGCTTCTATGGAAAAACTTAACAGTTTGGTAGCTGTGAAGCTAATGAAAGGTGTGAGGAGGGCACACTGGCCATAGCAGCTCCAACCATAAAATATGGTGTATTAGCTGAGATAAGAAAAAATGTTTTGAGTTCTAAAGCAGGTTTAACTTAAACCTTTGCAAGTACTTGAAATATTTTGCTTGGGATTTTGGTAGGTAGGCTGTGCTTGTGCTTTTCTAGGGAGGTAGGGCAGCCACTGAGCAGAGCATGTCAAAGGCAGCAGCAGGAGCCAGCCTTGTCGGGTGAAGCATTCCCATGCCTGTGCCCATGTGTGCGTGGGTTTGCTTCTGCCACCCAGTTACTGCCTTCTGTCTCCTCGTGCGGTACAGCAGAGGCATATGGGCAGCGTCACCTGGTCTGAATGGGCATGGAGCTCTGGTTAATGCCCAGGGAAAGAGCTTGGGTGGCATTTGGATTCCCATCGGTTCAGCCAAGGCCAAAATAATATTTTTGACATGTCGGTTATGGGTTTGGGGGATTTTGGAGCCTTTTTCCTATGCAATAGGGCTTTGAATCTGTAAGAAGTCCCTTTCACTGTGCTCTTTCTGTCTTTTTGTCATCGTTCGGTGATTGCCGAGTGTTAGCAGCAGACTGCCTGTCATCAAATAACCTATTTTGATCTTCAGTCACTTGTACCGATTTCTCAACTATTTTTAGAACGTATGACCACTAAGCCCTTCTAAAAATGCTGTTTGAGCTTTTGATTAGAGGAACATGCACAAATGCAAAGACAAAATTTGCCCTACAAAATAAGTAACTCTTGTACCTACTAAGAAAAGTGTATGTTGTATATAGTGTTAATTGTTTTTAGTTAATTACATTTTAACATATCCAGTCAATTGGAATAATTAGTATATCTGTCATGCTTTTTATTTGAAGCTGAAAATGTTTGTGGTTGCTAAAGGTCCCAGACTGCCTTATTAGAGTATACAAGTATTTTATAATTTACAGATGGAGGGCAAAAGCATGTTGAGTCAGTGATGACAAGGAGGGAATCTGGAAGTCAGTCATCACTGATCCTCCTTTGCTCTCATCCCCCTCCCTCATCGTCAACATGCATACGCATCCCCACCAGACACCAAAAGCTCTCACATACAGAGCAAAGGGTTTTCCCACCTTGTAATGAATTTTTAATAAATGGATGACTGTACTGTCTGCAGAGTTGTTCTTTGATTGCCTTTTGAAATATTCTGGCTATTTTTGTTTTCCTACCTCCCCCCCTCCTTCCCCCCCGTTACATGCTTGGGTATTACATCTGTTCGGATTGGAAGGTGTAAAAATTCATAATGCATTTTACTTGTGTATGCTAACACCAGATTCAATTCTGTGCTAATTCACTTTGAAAGTAAGACGTCCTTCTCCCAAAATACAGGAGACCACATCTTTCAAATGGCTAGAATGATGTTTTGTTCTGCCGCAAGAAAAGAAATAATTTGTGCTTTAATGTAAATGAAAACATGTTTGTTTTCATATCTTTCTGTTTAACTTTTAGCTCTGGATTATGCCTCATAGGAGCTGCTGGGTTACGGATAATGATAATTGAAGCTCTTTCCCTGCTGTGGAAGCTCCTCTGGGTGTTATCTGAGGCACATTTATGAGTTGGAGAAAGCCTGAGGCACATTTGGGCAGAGCGGGAGAGAGCCCGTGTGTGTCGGAGCAGCTGGTGAGGTCCATGGGAGGTGGCGAGGCTTGGGAGAAACAGTGCTGCTGGGAGGCTGAGAGCAGGGTGCCTGGAAGGGGTGGGCTTTCTCCTCTCCAAGCACTTATGAAGATGGCTTTCCATTTCACGATGGTTGAAATAACACAGGGATAGTCACAGCAGTAAGCACAAAGCTGTACTTTGGAGAGGGGGAAGGAGAAGGGATGGTCCCATCTCTCTCCTCTCTGCACCACAGCAGGGTTGATGCAGTTTGCTTTTAAGGAAGAAAAACTTAGGGGAAAGAAGGTCCCAGTTAACAGTCTGTGGAGGCAACATACCTCATTTACCTGTTAACCTCATGTATCTTCTGGGTGTCATGGTTTGCTAACAAAAGGTCTTCACCTACTTGTCAGAACAAAAATGAAAGTTACAAGTAAAATGCAAAATGATGCAGTAGTAATATTTTGCTGGATGGTTCTCTGAGCGAGTTATCAGGTCCTCTGATTTTGACAGCGAAGCAGATATTTTGTATGAAATAAATGTCATTGACTGTGTTTTCTATCTCATGTGTATGGTGATAATTTTTTTTTACATTTCTTCAAAAAAATTAACAAAATACTATTTTGAGTATTTGCTCACAAATTCTGAAAAATCCCCATATTTTCTGTTATCAAATCAATGCTTCATTTAATCCCACATCAGTGGAGTTATTTCTGACTCTGGTGGTTTGATCAGCTTTCTCCAAGCCATTGGCTGTGGTTCCTCAGCCTTATTGAGTGGGTGGATAAAATATTGTATCCACGTTTGTGTTTCCTTACAATGACTTCTGAAGAGGCAAGCGCTTCTTACTTTTCTCCTCTCTGAAAGTTGTAACTGTGGCTCTTTTATTGGCTCATCCCAGATGATTCTGTATTGCCCCCATAGGAGCTTGAAACATAATTTCAGAAAAATAATTACACGTTGATGCACGTAGATTGCTGCAAATTAGTACCTTTCTGATTCAGTGACAGTAAACATTACATTCAGCTGATTGCTTCCTACACTGCCCCATTAACTTTTATGTTGTTTCCAAAAAGACCAGCTTTACATTTATTTAAATGTTAAAATAGTGAACGAGTGAGGCTACTTCTATCCCTTTTAGTAACTAGATTGAAAGATTGTTCATCAAAACAGTTTTGGGGACAAGTACTGAATATTTGAAGAGTAAATCTAAACAAAATTACTCTGTTAAAATGCAGTGAACTTAGATGGCTTATCTGGCTGGATTTTTAGAAGCATTGATGCGGTTTAACGTAAGTCTCACAGACAGTGAGTGGAACATAAGGAGTCTGAATAAGTGCAGTTCTTTTGAAAATTAACTTTGCTAATCTAATTTTATATTGAGTTTGCGTCCTGTTGTTTTTTCTTGGTCCTGCTTTTGAAGGAATATTCTTTAAAAAAGAATCACTACAGTGTATATTTGGTCCGCTTAGGGATGTCTACGTTAGAGAAACTCTCTAAGAGTTATGGTGAATTTTAAGTTATAATGTATCTAAAAGATCATGGACGTTTCAGGTATTTTTTTTAATAAAAAGGTTATGGATAAAAATAAACAGAAATCACTGAAATCTTCAGTGTGAAAGTGCATGCTTCCTGTATACATTTTTGAACAACCAATCTCAAGAATATGAATTGCTTAAGGGTAGATTGACTTCTGGGTGATCTTCTGTGTTAACCTTGGCTATTCAGAATCCCTGTATATCTGCTTTTGCCCTTTCTCACAGCTATTTGGTCAAATCAAAGAATGATGTTTTCACAACAGGTTGCTTTCTGCTCCTGAGATTGTTCCTTAATGAGCGCGGATACAGTGCAGGTACTTAGGGTAGCTGGCCTTTGTTTATAAATTTAGATAATGTACTTATTAATGCCATCTTAAAGTGCACAGTGTATAAAGTGTGCACATCTTTTTATGGTTATGGTGAAACAAAGAAAGAGACTCAACAGCACTTTGACGATACTGTTAAGCAGGCATTCTGTATCACAGCGCTGGATGCACGGGGGATCATTCCACCTCACATGCACGCCGCCGTACAGAACTGCAGGGTTTATATCCAGTTACCTAATTAATAACAATTAGTAAAAGCACACCTAAGTTTACACTCACTGGTCAGTGATAAGCATCACACTTGCCGTTGGTCAGCCGTATTTCAATTAGCCACGCTTGCCATGTAGATTAGCACGCCTGCTCCTTATGGGTGTGGGGGGGCAAGTCTTTTTGGTCCTGAATTGGGTTGGCGGTCGCACTCTCCTCCCACCGGAATTACTTTTCCCCAGTTCCCATGCTTCAGCGCCTTCTGAGCCAAGGTGTTCCCTGCTATCACTGCTGACAGATTTGCAGCCTTCCCTTATCCTCACACCCTCCTCTGTAGCAGGGTGTTTCCGCTGTCAGTCCTTGAAGCTCTACTGAGCTGTATGTATTCTTTTAGGAGGCTCTCATCAATGAGGCATTCATTGCTAATGCCCTCTTGTCTGGCCTAAGCATTATTTATTATCTTGTTAAAATTCTCAGGTGTTAGTCTCTACTCCTAACTATGATTCTTTCTTAACTACTAACAACTCCTGCGCTATTCCATTTCACCCAAGAATAACATATATATATATGCATGAATGTATGTATGTTTGAGGTAACAGTTCCCCTTTTTGGAAGTTCCAAATATTTCATTTGAGTCTTACATAATTTTTGGCTAGTATTATGTTTCTGACGAAGACAGTCCTCAATATTGCCTGTTTCATGAAGTCAGTTGTCATTACTAATTGGCATTTTGGTTTACAGTTTTGCTAATTCGAAAACTTCTACTTTATGCAAGGTATCCTTTCCCCCCTTTTAACAAACTTGCGAATTCTTTCGCGATTCATTCATTTTGTTCATGTTTGATTATTGCGGGTAATGCCCATATTCCTTCAGCTAGTGTTTTAGTTTACACCAAAATATAAAATTTATCACCATTAATATTGTGGTGGCCACTAACAGCACTAATATTGGATGGATTAATACGTTCAGAGCTTTGGTAGCCGTTGGGGAGTATCCTACAAACATCCTTTACCAGTATAGATAGTTACAGTTTCTAGAGTTTCATTTGGATGTATTTCAAAATGGCAAATGTTCTGTTCAGTGTCAAGACAAATATCCTGAGCTTTAATGGTAGTGCTTTCACAGATAAATCCTTGTTCTCGTGCCACACATGCGTCATTGTCTACAGTTTGCCATTTATTTCCATTTTTCTTAGCCCATAACCTATGTTTCAAGGGATAAAGTACAGTTCCATGGCGATTTATTCCTAATATAATGACTGGATATATATTAAATACTAAAGCTGTATATATTATTAATGTGAAAGCTGTGGCTACATTGCTAGTAGGATCAAAAATGAAAGTGCCTAGATGCCACCAGGACTGAAATTCCTTTTCAAATTCGGTTGCATTATCCCAAATTATTTTCAGATTTCTCTTGGCAGGATACCTTCATCACCTTCTCCGATGATACTAGCTGTCATTGATTGTATCCATAATTGAGCTTGGATGCAGCTAAAGGCTAAAGAAATATTAGTTTGGACTGTGCCAAGTACATCTGTGATCAACTGGTGGTCTTCTTCATTAATTCCTTCCTATTGTGGTAACCCATGTGATAGATGCCATTGGCTGTCTCCTAACGCTAAAAGGGAGGATCGTAAAGGGTATTGCAATTTAAGTCATTAGTTGCCACGGCCAGTTTATTCATTATCATTTCAGAGTATACTATTTAAAACGCCCGATCCTGTTCCTAATATGCCGGTCACATCTCTTTTAGGTCTCCTTTGGGAAGGAAGGGTTCGTTTATCTAACCACGTCAACCATCCTGTATATGAGGTCCTTAGGAATGGTGAACAAGCTGGCTTCATGATAGAGATATTGTTTTGCATTAATAATTAAACTTGTTTGAGGGACCATGATGGGTTAAACATTGCCTGTTGTTGACCGATGTTTTTGGTTATATAAGGGCCTACCTGATACATGTATGGTTCCAGTTGTTCAGATCTTGTGGGACTCGAGTCAGTAACACAAGTAGTATAGATGGGAGGAGTAGTAGTCTCATCCTGTGAAACACTTAACCTAATTGTAAAAGATAGAGCTTTATCTCTTCTTCCAGCCCCTCCTAAGCAAACAATAGACACTGGTTGAGTTGCCCTGAAGTTATACCAACAAACATCAGCCGCACATCATTCTTGGCCCAATTTAGGTCCTGTTCCCCAGTCAGAAAGCTATCTCATAACAATTTGAGTTAGAGGAGGAGGATCTCCTACACCACTCTCATTAAAGGTTCTACAGCCTATTCGGACCTCTTTTCCCTTATCAACAGTCCAGCTATGAACTGAATTTTTCCATTCACATTTATTCATTTGAAGTGTTCTATTGCCAAGTATTACAACCGTTGCTAATTTAATTCCTGATAGGTTCTTTCCCATAACTCCTGTATGTCCAAAGTAGGCATTTGACCAAGGTCATTACCAAGCATCAGTCCCTGTTATTTTCATCGTGATTCCCCACATCAGTATCGAGGAGGTTTTAAAGTGGTGGGTCCCATCAGATTTGAGGTCCATCGTTTTCCTGTAGCTTTCTTTACTCCTAGGTAGTGAATCCAGGCTGGTTGTTCTCCAATTTTGATTGCAGTGAAGGTCAGCAGCAGCCCCTGGAATGGTCCATTCCACCTCTCCTCCAGCAGTTGACCTGAAAAAGCTTTAATATATACCCAATCTCCTAGTTTAAAAGGGTGTATTGGTTGATCTAAGCCTTTAACCCTAGTCCCTAAAACTATTTTGTTGATTTTATTTAATTGGTTTCCTAATGCTATTATGTATTTCTGTAGATATCCTTTGCCTAATTGATTCAAATCTTCCTCTTGATATTGGAATTGGTAAGGTCTACCATATAGAGTCTCAAGTGCACTTAAATTTTCCTTAAGTCTCAGTTTAACTCTTATTCTAAGTAAAGCAAGGGGAAGTGCTTGGTACCAATATAAATTGGCTTCCTGACAGGTTTTACCCAATTGTTGTTTTATCAGATGATTCATTTTTTCAGCTTGTCCACTTGCTTGGGGTCGATAAGGAGTGTGTAATTGCCAATTAATTTTTAATATTTTGCTGACCTGTTGTACTACTTGTGCACAAAAATGAGTACCTCTGACGATATTACTGCTGGTACTCTGTATAGAGGTATTACGCCATTTAACAATACTCCTGTAACTTCTCTTGCTTTGTTTGTCCTGCAGGGGAAGGCTTCTGGCCAACCTGA
>VZTV01081088.1:666-14245 GCA_013400875.1 Anhinga rufa
TCCTCACTTACCAGAATCTGACAAATATAATGAAAGTGCAGCATGTGACCTGTTTTCAGGTTGTCCTCGGGAAAATCTTTGTGTTATATGTTGGCCTATTCCCTTAGGCAGTCAGCATTCACCTGAAGTGTCCAGCAACAAGAGACTCTTAAGAGTAGGGGTATACTTTTGTAACACAGAAATGAGGAATTTCTTCCTTTTGTTCCCAAATAAGTTATTTTCCACTCCGTTAACCAGAAAACTTGTTTACACTGTAATCATCCCTCGCTTGATCAGTTTGACCTCGTCTTTAGCTTCCTTAATTTCCACATTGACTCTCATCAACTTGTGTATTCTACTAAGTAAATGAAACAGTCTGAATGGACAGGCTAGGCTTTGTGAGGNATGGACAGGCTAGGATTTGTGAGTCAATGGGACAGTTTTGTTTTTAACCACTGGAAACTTGAACTCTGTAAAAAAACATTCATAAAAGTCTGATGTTTCTTCTTAGATCACCACCTCAGTACTAGAGGCTGTCAACTTTCTGTATTTTCCACTCTGGCATTCTTTGTCTGTCAGGAAACCTAGCATTATGCAACCAAGGAAAGCCTACTGGAGATTTGGCCTTTAGGGACATGGTTTAGTGGTGGACTTGGCAGTGTCAGGTTTACTGTTGGATTCGATGATCTTAAAGGTCTTTTCCAACCTAAATGATTCTATGATTTCAGTTTATTTTAGTTGTATTCAGTCCATCAGGGTTCTTTTTTCAGTTTTGCATATGATTAGTTTCTGCTATAACTAATGGAAGATTCTTTCTACCTTTCTATCGTTTTTTCTCCTACACTCCTTTTCTATGATCTCTGACACAGGTCTTGACACAGGAGTATCAAATTCTATAATACTTTTATTCTTACAAATGTAGTACCCTGTTTTCTGACGTGGCAATTAAGTGCAATATAGACACATAAGTTACTTCAATTCATTCCATAATTAAGACAAAGGCATTTTCCTTTTTAAATTGAGGGAACCCTTAGAAAACAACCAGAGCTGGTGGCAGCCTATTAAGGTTTTTAAGGCTTTAATGATAACTAAACACAGTTGATCAATCCGACTTTATTTCCCAAATTTTATATCCCCTTAAATATTTTCTTCATAATATCATTTCATGATATAAAAGTCTGTATTTTTTATTTCAGTAATTCTTTTCTACACCTTTTTCTATTTTGAAAGTGTGTATTTTGGATATATTCATCAAACCTACCCTGCAGTTTGTTTATCTGACTCAAATTGAAATATGAATTAAGTCTGTGCTTTTTAGCTTCCTACCTCTATCTGGCAATATTTTCTTGCTTTTGAGTTTATTTCCACTTTCTCCCTCATTTTCTCTCTTTCTTTTTTTTAAAAAATATTTTAATTCCAGTTCTTTGAAGTTTGGAAACTTTTAGACAAGTTCCTCGGCTGATGTACTTTTCTGCCCTGTCATTTTTAGCTTGGTTTGATAGTGAATGAAATAGAGCACTGGCTTTGTCATTGTATAGCTGTCATTGTTCTCTGTAAGAAAGACTGTTGTATTAGGTAAGGTAAATATACTACAAGGCAATATACTGCAATGGACAAAAAATATTTTCCTTGTTTTTCCTACTTTTGCAGTGATAAGGGAACACCTGCTGTTCCTTATTTAAGATCTAAAAATGCAAACTGAGTTAATCCTTCCAGTAATTATTATTTTCCTTTTGATATCGCTCTGCCTCCCTTGCTGAGTGATGAAAACTGTTCTTAGCCACCCTGTTAAAACAGACATGCAATATAATCACGAAATCAGCATTAGCCTCCTGAGTGTCCTTCACACCTTTCTGAAACTATCCCACTCTTCCCCCTGGACTGTTTTCAGTTTATGTTACGAAGATTGCTTTTATGCCTTTTGGGGTTAGGTTTAGCTGTATCTTTGTCCAAGCTATAAAGCCTGCAAACTTTTTTGGGGCGATACCACATCTTAGGCACTGTGATCTGGTACACAGAGCTTGACATCAAAGAACAAAAGCTAATAAAAAAATCTCTTCTGAGAAGTAGGAAAAAGGTTATTATTTTAAATCCAGCTTCATATTTGGCTGTTTTAGCCTCTTATGTGCAGGGCATTGCTATAAAACAAAGTTACCCTTTACTGAGATTGGTTTGGATATAATGGGAGGAACAGACTAGCCAGAAGTCTTTTGCAGCTTCATGAGATTCTTCTCTGCCCAGCCTTGACATGTGATTTTTCAGCAACAGGCTGCCAATTATGCCATTATTTCTGACTTTTTTTCCAGCCCAGTGTCGTATCTTTGAGGTCTTTTGCTTAAGTTTTTAAGCTAAACTATTAAGCTAGATTGTTTTATGGTACAAATAATAATAGCAGATAAAAGTACATTAGAAAGAGAAATACATTTTTAGTGTGAAATTCTCTGTAAAAATCTCAATGTTGAAAGACTTTCTTGCAGTATCTATTGATCTTCTGTTAAACAAAAATGTCACCACTAAGTGCTGTGAGATTTTGTTGGAAAAGAGTCATAGCGTAGAGAACTTTTCCCAGTGATCCAAACTTTCAGCAGGGCAATCCTTGTGCTTTTGGAGTTAGGGAGCTCTCTACTGTTCATCTACTGATTGAACGGGAGAAGAGAGCAGCTAGAGAGTATCTGCCCGGGCAGTTGTAAACGTTGGCTGTGGGAGGCAGGATGTGCAAGTGGAGCTCGTCTGGTGGCTAGGCAAATTCTAGCTGTTGCTAGGATAGCATCTTCTCTCTGAATGGCTTTTCACAAGGCTTTTCTGAGAGTGAGGAGAGGTTATGTCTGCTGTTCAGAAAAGATTAAGTAATATGTGGCAGTGAAGAAATGCCATGTTTTCAGTGCTTTCAAGCACTTATGCTGAGTGCTGCCCTGACTTCAGACCTTTGGTTCTCCTAAGCCAGGAGCCATTAGTCTATCTCACAGGTGTCAGAGGGAGCACACACAGGGATTTTAAATGCATTAATAGAAAGCCACCCTTTCAGTGTAGTTGCTGTACCTTACAGAGAAAAATGCTGCTTGTGGCATTCAGTTTTCTTATTGTTTCTAGTGAAATGCAGAGGAGTTTGAATATTTCCCTGGGCATACAAATGCTAATGATAACTACAGGGTCAGCTCTCAGCCTCCTAACCTTCCTCTTCTAGGTAGATCATATACATCTTTTGATCCCCAGACATTTGTGGATCAATGGCATCCTGATGTTTCGAGTGAGGGGATGTCCTAGATGTTGCAAAGAACCTCCTGCAGTGCTGCATTCTAATTTTGAAAAGGAAATACAGCCCAGCAGACCACCTGGGAAAGACTGCTGACTACCCTCACATGCAATATGTTTCTTCTAGTCTTTTGTCACATTAAGCTGATTTCCAGTCCCTTATCCACCTGTATTTGTTGACTAACATAACAACAACAACAAAGGATAGACGTGGTGGTGGTAAATGAATTTTTTTTGCTATTTTGAAGGTTTTCCATTCTGTACTGTGAAGAAACCAAGGCTGTTTAATATTCTTTTCATAAACAGCCAGGGGAAGCTCTGATATACTGATTTACCATTTTATCCTAGTTAAGAAAATATAATACAGGTACACATATTTTTAGAGAATAGTCTCTCTTTCTTTCTTTCTATATACATGGATATTTTTATACATACTTTACTCTCGTCAAAACAGATCCAGTGTACATGGTAGGGAACTCTAGAACTGAGTCACCAATATTCATTATTTTCATCTAACATCTATAATTAAACTTATTTGAGATTCTATTTCTGTGATTATACAGAATTGGTATAAGCACATTTAATACCACCAAATGTTTCAAGCATTAAGACTAACAAACCTTCTGCCACATTGAGCAATTTTATCCTCTGCAGTTCACTATTTGTGCTTTGCAGCTAATAACTTCTGATGTTAAAATTAGAAGTTATGTTCTTTCCATTAGTCAGCTACACACCCTCTACATCAAATGAAGCCTTTTATTTATTCCTGTTGTGTGGTGATATAAGGTAAATCATTATAAGTTAAGTTGTGGCTTAGAGAGTCTATTGACCTGCCGTTAATGCCAACCCCCAGCCATAGTCTGGGAACTGTGGCTGGTCTGAAGTCTTCCTCCTCCCCTCAGTCACCTCTCTGCCAGCTGACATGAAAGCCTAGAAATGGACATGAGGTGGATTTGGTTTGTTTTGTGAGTGTACTTGCGTTTGCTTTGTTTTAAATCAGTCATGTTTCACTCCTAAACTTAGCAGGGGATAGGTAAGGCAAAAGCCCTGATTTCCTTATTCATATTTACTGTTTTCAGCAGTGCATAGTCCTATTAGCTTTGGTGTAATTGCTTGTGGTGTGTAAATAACCATACTTTTATCAGGCTAAAACTATCTTTACTTCGTCCCAGAGGCAAGTAGTGCAATGGTCAGAGAGTAAGTCATCAGCTTCAAGTAAAAAAATTTCTGAAGTTAGGTGGCCACTGTAGGTACAGCAGTCAATCCATCTTTTTCAGTCTCAGTACCAAACCTACCAATTGCGTCATTAAATATGTACCTGTAAACCTTTAGATTTAGAAGTTTGAGTTGCACTGCAATTCCACAAGTTCTTTATGAATTAAATATAGCTGTTACCATCAGGTCTTTTTTTCTACCCTTTCTATACACCCTGAAGGAAAACAGTCAGTGAAGTATCAAAATAGAAAGGTGTTTTAATGTTAACTAATAACTCAGGCTATTGCTTCAGCTGATGTTGAGAAAAATCGATCATGTTGGATCAACAAAATTTTGATCTTGAACGTATAGGTTAGAAAATCTTTGGGAGACCTGTTTTTACTCCAGAATGGCAGGCAAAGTGAAGTGATTCTTATGAAATTAAATGATTCACACAGTGAAATACTAAGAATCCTAGCTAGAATCAAAAAGCAGTCCCTTTTTGGCTCCAGAGAACTCAGAAAAACAGAACTGTAAAGCTAGTTTCACGTCAGTCCCTCTGGAACCTCAGAGGTTTGGATTTGAGGTTCCATCCCTAAAATGGATTTTGTTTTTGTTTTCAGAAGTATAACTTAGTTTTAAGAATTTACAAGACCTATGAGTAAGATGCAACTTTGTGCTGAAGTATGTAGTGAAAGTCATTTAACTGCAGAGGATGGATAACTATGGGTGGGCTAAAGGATGGGGCTAATGGAGGAGGTCAGCCCTCTTGAAAGTAGGTTGTTTCTTTTATTTAAACAGTTGATGGAAATCTGGTTAGTATAAGAGGCATCTAGCTTCCACTGGACTTTGAGGTGCTGCTTTGTGGCCAGGCAGTAATGGAATACTTGCAGTTTTCTTTAACTCTTTGTACTGGAGTGCTGGCACTTCAATATACTCATTATATGTGCTGCTAATTCAATGATGCACTGCCTTTTTCCATAATGAGAGGCAGCTTTTCCTCTTTCCAGTCCCCATACTATCCTCAGCTACTGCTGTGCAACCTTACAGTTGGATCTCACTGCTGTAAAACCATGGCCCAGGGTGTAGCTCTGGAAATGCCACTGTGCAGCAGGAGTGTGCAGGGTGCAGGTGCCCTGTCCCCAAGCCAGGCAAGCAGAGCAGGTCAGTGACAGTAAGTGGGGTCAGCCAAGATCCAGAGGGTAGTTGAGGTGCACGGTCAGGCACAGATGTACCTGCAATCTAGCTCAGGTGTGGACTGAGCTGAAGTGCAGCTAAGCAAAGCCATGGCAGGTCCCAGCCAGGCTCCTTGTGGCTCTTTTTCACACAGCTCTTTTCATAGCACCCTCACCCAGACCTGAGCTGCAATGGGGTTCCTGAGCCCATGGGCAGCGTGGTGATGGGGCAGGGGATGATGGTCATGGTCAGCAAGGTCAGTTAGAGCCCTCAGAGCCCCGAGAGATATGGGTTGTTTTTCAAGTTGATATTTGTGACTTTTTTGACGAGACATAAATGCCTGGACATCTTTGGAAATGATCCTTAAATGTTCTTGAAATTCTTGCAGTTTTGATACCATTTTCAAATCCCAAAAGATAAACCAGCCCTGGACAGCTAAATTCATAGCATGCAGGTTTGCCTGCTTCTCTTGAAAGGTTTTTCCTGGGGGAACATCACTGCTATCAAACTGATGAGCTTTAATCTTACAATGACAAATGGAAAACCTGCCTACTGCTCTGCACTTCACACACTACACTTCTGCTGCAAGCTAGAACTGGAATCATTCATTTGAAGCCCATGGGGTTGGTTAGGTTTAAAAACACTAAATGAGAGGAAATTCCAATTGAAATGTGAATCTTTCTGACCCTTTAGTGTCCTTACTTGCCCCCAGTGTTTCATTTGTAGTTGTGGTTAAAAATAGAAGAGATAATTCTTACAGTTCCAGTTTTGGAGATGGACCCCTCATCTCTTGGGATCTGAATTTAGAAAAAAAAAAAAAAGAGGAGAACAAATCACGCTTTGTCTAGGTGTTTGGGTAAAATCCTATTCACATGGCTTCCTACCCTGCCATTAACATAACACTGAGACTCATTTTCTGAAGTCCTACTGTGTAAGAACAGTGGTCTCAGAGCCACCACCCAAAGAAGCCTAAAGCAAAGAGGTTTCTTAGCTTCCCCCTGGCATGTTTGGTATTAGAGAGACCTCCCCAGGGATAAGATTGACTGATGCCTCAGTGAGAATTTTCTCAGTAACTTAACTGAAAGACTTTTCCTTCACCTGACGATCAATCTGGTAAATTTTATTGTAGAAGAAAACAGTTTGGTCCACTGAAATTTGACATTTTATTCCCATAGCAACTTCCCTCAGAGAGCCTTCCAGTTCAGTTACTAATGAGGTTATTCTCATAGTAACTCTGAAGGAGGTGAATATTCCCACTTTCTAGCTGAAAGAGGTGCTTCATAGCCTATTATGTGTTTCCTGATCTCACGGGGAAGTCTATTACAGTTAAAGTGGAATTTAGACTTTCTGTATTTTAGCAATGCATTTTCTCAAGGAGTATCTTTCCTGTTGGACATACCTGTCAACCTATTTCTCCTTGCAATAGATTTCAGAGATTCTCTTTGTCAGTTCATTCATAAGAAATCACCATTGTCAATCAGAAACCCTCTTTTCTCAATAAAAGTCAGTTATGTTTTATCAGTTACAAAAGGTCTTATAGACACTTTACATTTGAACAGGTCCTGAAACTTTTCTCCTTAT
The DNA here is from genome assembly GCA_013400875.1 of Anhinga rufa. Classification (NCBI taxonomy): domain Eukaryota; kingdom Metazoa; phylum Chordata; class Aves; order Suliformes; family Anhingidae; genus Anhinga; species Anhinga rufa. Next base: position 7,849 of record VZTV01081088.1, read on the forward strand.
TTTCAATGTCAAGTTTACTCTTCAAAAGAGCTATGAACAGCATGGAGACTTGCAAAGGCTTCCCTGCTATTCACTGGCTGTGATAAGGTCTAGTACATCAATTCAATTGTTCCTTGATGACTTTTGATGTTTCCAGTGTTGTCACTAAGTTAATAGCTTTTTCTGAACCAAATCTCTCTCCTGTCACAAAACAAAGCTGTTTTCATAGCAACAAAATGGTATCTTTAATTAAAATTTTCACTGATCTTAATAAAAAAGAAATTCACTGACTTGTGAGTTTATAATAGTAAAATTTTATAAATTACTGCTTTATAATAGGATACATGGATGAGTGATTAAGAAGATATCAGAAGTTCCAATTACTTTCCACTGAAACAAGTTAGTCTATGCAAAATAAACCTTTCTACTAGAAAATATTTTACCTGAATGCTGTATGCTAACAGAATATAGATGCAGCTAAATCAGTTGCAAAGACCTTTTGTTATGGTAAACTAACCTGAAGATTTGACACTGCCTAACTAAATCCTAACGATTTTGATGTGGCAATGAGGTCAGGGTTATTGGCTTAAGTCAGTTGCATTTTTGTCCAATGCACCAAACCTAATAATTTCTGTTCTTCATGTCACGTAGCTTCAGTGCCAGCCTAACTGGAGAATCATGTGCTTTCATGTGGCCAGTCACAATGAATCCTGTGCACAAGAACTGAACATCTCTACAGCACTGATGTGTAACTGTTTCCAATTACCACCAAATCTTTTCTGGCCTTCAGGTTTGTGTGGTTACCCAGGCCCCAGCCATTGAGAGACACCAATGATGGCTAGGTGGCAAAGGTGAGAATTTTTACATTTCAGTCCATCCTGAGGAACATCTGATTTCTGATGATATTTTTTTGGTAGCGCTGAGTTATACACAAATGTAAAATCCCTGATCTGTCATTACAGGCTTTTCACAACAATCTGTGGCTATTTGCTGCTTGTTGAAAAATAGTAGTAGATTTAGCAGTGCAAATTCCCTGTGTTTGAAGTCCAATTCTCTTTAGTTTTAGTGTATGGGTGTTTAATCAGTCATCATAACAGAAAACTAATGAGATGTTGACAAGGGCTGCTTTAAAATAATGCTGCTAAAGGATTACACTAAACTGACCCACGCAAATCAAGACCATCTAGGCTGATGGCCCATCAGCACTCGAGTTCTTGCTCTCAGTCTATGATACCACATTATTATTTTCAGATGTATCAGATCAGTGCCCCTCCACCTCCATGGCCATGGAAGTAGCATTAGAAGAATGTCTTGTCTGTGGTTCCCCTGAAAGGGGTCAGGTCTGCACAGTTCTTTCTTCTTAGTCCGTCTGAGTCTCTTCCCCACCTTGAATCTGCACTATGCTGTAGTTCTACCACTTTCTGAACTTGTTGATGCCTTTTGGTTTAGATGATATCCCAGGGTAGGAATTATTATAAATTGAATTGCCTTTTTGCAGTATTAGCCTCCATTCATACTTGCCACTATTGTATTTTATCTTTTTCCTTTTAAACTGTCTCAGCTGCTGTTATTTTAAATCTTAGGTACCTGTCAAGGGAGCTTCACCTTGGTTATTGCCTGTACCATTAGTCAACATCAGAATTTCTGAAGACCTTGCATTATCCCCCCAAAAGACAAGTAAAACATATCATCCTCTCTGCTAATTTTTGCAGCTCACATCATCAATGGTGACGCTTAACAGATAGTCATTCTTTCCTGTTTTATACTGCACTGCCCATGAGGACACACTATCAACTTGGGCTTGATCCCTACTAGATTGTCCAGCTGACTTTTTGCAATGACAAAACACGTTTCATGTTCTTTGTATTTTCTGCCTAGCTCTGCCAGCTCTATTGAACCATTTTTTTGTTTGTTAATAAGAAATGGTTTAATATTCATTAGTTTAAATGAGTAGCTTTGCCTTCAAATAAGAGAAGTTGTACTTTAGATTGCATTAGCTTAAATCTTTCTGGTATAGGATGTTTATTATTATTCCTGCTCATTTTCAGAAGGCTAATTTGATGTCTTCCTGGGATTGTCATCTAAGCCAAAAGACCTCCTTTGCAGATCATTTAAAATTTGTCTTTACCTTTATAACCTGTGCTCACTTACGCATGAGGGTAAAATCCAAGTATTAGAGTCAGTATATTTTAATGGGACAGGGATCAGAATTTGATGTCTACTTTGATATAACACAATTTCTGTAAAAGTAAAATACATAAACTCTGTACTAAAAAGTACTCTGACTCCCCTGTGAAGGTGAATATCTCATTCTACTGCCCTTGAAACTAGACTTCTAACAAAACTAACCTTGTAGGTTATCATAAGTTGTCACGATTAGCTTAATCCAATCTAAATGTCCATATGGCCACCAATAGGGGTGTTCCTGCTCTCCTTCCTGTTCCTGCTGTCTGCAATGTGCCAGAGATGGTGTGTCCGTGTGATTGCCTCACTTTCTTGTCAGGTTTTCAAACAGCAAGTCTTTTACCTGGATGATCATGTGCTCTTGTCATTGCTTTACATGACAAGGATCATAAAGAAGGGCTAAAACACAGTGTTGGTGAGGTGGTCTTAGAGAGGTTTGTTGTGTGTGTAAGCTCTAAGGCATGTAAGTTAAGCTCCTGATGTTGAGAAATATAAGTATTTCCTACTTCCTCTCATTATTAGGCTGTCTGAAAATAGAAATATTTCCTGTGAAAAGAAAAATGAAAAGTAATATTTCTTGAAACATTCTGATTTCAGAAAAAAATTATCAGAAATGCACACACATTCCACATGGACACAGATATAAAAAATAATAACAAACCAAAAATTGTCATGAATCGATACTGAGAAATTTTTCATTTCAGCTGACATCAGTAAAGACCTTTTGATTTTGTAATTCTTTCACTTCTTTCTCTAGTGGAAAAGAGGTAAAATGGAAAGCAGGCATAAAGCAAAAAATGAGAAAGACCCCAAATCTAGATAATTTTCTGTTTGGTTTCATTGGAGTTGAAATCAAATTCTTGATCAGAACTTTCATATTGCTGTGTATCCTTCAGATTGACATTATTTATTTAAAAGAATATTTTTTTTCCTCTCATCTCTTTCTATGTTTGCTCAAGAAAACCATGGCAGGCAAAAACTTGCTTTTCAATTAGTCTTTTTTCCAGCCACCTCAGAGTATCTGTGTATGCCTCTGAAACAGAGTAACCTGTCTGAAGATCACACAGGCAACACACTAAACTCCCTGATTATGACTTTTTATGGTTAGATTTTTGGACTAGTTTTAAAGAGGCATAAAGTCAAGAAAATTTACTTTATTTTTTAATCTAATGCTCCCAAGGAGGTCTGTGGGAGAGATATGCAGTCACAAGAGCTCTTCTGAGCAGTTCAATTAACCTATGCCAGTAAACACCTATTCATGCTCAATCCTTCAGAAAGGAAGAGCTAATTTTATCAAATCAGTGTTTAAATTCTTGTGGAGCAAAGCAACAGCCAAACATTCCCACACCTTCCACAAAGCAATAAACTTTTTCTTTTTTTTCCCTGGGATAACAATTAGCTCAGTCCCTGGAGCTTCTGGTGAAGCCCTTACTAAGGCTACCACAAGGCAAACTTTCAGTAGACTTTCAGCAAAAATGAATGATAGTATTCTCAGATCAAAATCCTACTGCAGTTTACAGCTGTAGAACTTTTTGTGCTGACTTCAATGGCTTGTTGACAAGTCTCTGCTACCTGTAAATCCAGTGGCTCACAGAAGATGACACCCTCATCCCTCAAAACATCAGGCTGACTTATTTAGTTTTGTTTTGGTGATGTATCTCAAATTTCTCAGAAGAGGTCTTGAGATTGTAGGACGGCACTCAGTAGTTTCAGTTTAAACTTCTCTCAAAGAAAAGCTGTAAAGATTTGCAGCTTGTTCTACCTGCCCAAGGAGCAAACTTTGTTTTACAAGTTTCAGGTAGCTGCTCAATATATCTTTCAGACTAGATGTATTTAATGGCAGTATTATTTTATTTTTGCCTTATTAGAGGTATAAACAGCTCTGGAGAGAAATTTTCATTTAATCTTGGGTTCCAACAGATTCTTGCTTACCAAGGAATTGCAGTTTCCTTGTGAATGCAAAATTATGTCTTCATTTCTTTTGCAGCTTTTACAGAATAGCATTAGAAAAGGAATTATGTTCTTTTACAGAATCAAAAGGGAAGCAAAGTTTTGAGAATCAGTCCTAGTATCCTCTTCTTTAGCAGCTTGGTTGTTTTCAAACGTTAGTTTTCTCTGGGATTTCAAATGTATTTCTGGTTGTGGCAGCACATGCCTGTTTCTCTAACAGTGTAAATAATTAACTGATTCACCAAATTATTGTAGTCTGTTTTTATAGGATTTTGGAAAATGGTACATTGTTGTAGTTCTTTCCAGTATTCATTTTAACTAATGCATTCAGAAAATTCCCCAGCCGTTTAGGAAAAAACCACACTTTCAACAATACAGTGTGAGGTGGATTTCACTGTATGCAGTATAGAACCCCAAGATGTTGACACTGCTTTTGATAAGCAAACTGTGTGTCATTTAAATATTCTGTGAATTTGATGTGTAGCTAAACTGCATGTGAAGTACTACCTTGTAGGATGATTAACATAAAGAAGTAAGAATTTCTGTAATGCATCACAGCAGATGTTATTTAGCCCATTCTTTCATCTATGGTATCAGATATTTATTGATAGAATCTAGAAGTAAGAGAGGTATAAATCTATACTTTTCCAACACCATAGTACTGAGGTTTTCTCTCCATTTCTGGCAATCTAAGAAGAGGTTGCTTTCACTTCATCATGTCTGAAATGTGACATAGATAGGAGGTAGCAAGGAACTTTGTCAATCTGTTTTGTTCTTTTCTTTTACAAAGTGTCAATTTCAGTAAAATTTCATTGAATTTTGGAACAGACTTTTTAAATTAATAATGTTTCAATGGATAATTAAACTTTTTTTGCCAAATCAAAATGCCATTATTTCCTTTACAAAAATTAAGCTTTTTATTAGGAAAACAAAGCTGGTTTTGAAAATTTGAATGGAATTCAAGTTTGCATTTTTAAACTGATTTCATTTTGGCTCGATTCAAAGCTAGACTACAATTCTGTGTTATGACATTTCTTCAAAGGTGTTGGAATCTGATAGTCCTATTCTCTTCTGTAGATCCAAATCTTGTGCCTGTTTACATCTCCCATAATCCAATACACCACCACCACCTCTGAGTGAATAAAGTGTGCATCATGCATGTGCTATGGGTATACCTACATAATGGAAGATATAGTCCACCCAATGACCTCACCTCATAGATGGACATAGTCATCATCACAAGGAAGCACAGTGTAGTACTGAACTACTGTGAAAGAAACCACTTTGGATCAATGAAGAAGTCTGAAATGAAAGTCTTCTGATAATACAGAAATGTTTCACTTTGAGGAGACTGAAGTATATACTTTTGTAAGATGGACATTATTCTGAACTTCTTTTGGAGCTGCAGCAGGGTGGAAGCTGATTATTGTTGTAATCTGCTTGTGATATTTTAAAATGGAAAAAATGGTATCAGTTCAAAATGAAATACTTTAGTTCAATTTATAAAGTAGGAAAATTACATTTTTAAATCAATAGTCATAATTATTTTGCTCCATTAAGAACCATATCTTTTTTTTTAGGGTAAACTAATATTCAAGTATCAGAACTTCCCAAGAGACAGGAATTACATTTTCCATGCATTCAGTCTTCAAACTTGATTAGACTGAAACGCATTTTAAAGTTCAAAGGAAAATTAGCTGAATTTTAAGTAAAATATGTTTGACATACAAAGATCTTCAGTTCTTTCTAATTGCAAATAAACTCTGGATAATTATAAAAATTTATTAACATAATAACTAGAAACAGTTTATATTGTGACTAAAACACTCATTAAGCTTGAAGAATTGAGACATTTTAATGCAATTTAAATGCAAAGCCCCTAAATACAATGGTAGAAAATGCCATACTTCATCATTAATGAGATAAAACCAGCTCTGACCCTGCTTTTTTCTTGTCTTTCAGTTATGTAACTCCTTTCTGATTAACAGGTTCCTCAATCAATCAATGTATAAGAATGTCCCATTCCACTCAGAAGCCTAATGAGGCTATACAGATTTTGTATTCTTTGCTCAACTCTAAGACATGCCTGGCTTTATCATTCTGTCAACAAAAATTCATTTAATACTTAATTTGAACAGTATCTTTCTTCACTAGTGCATTTCCCATGAATAAAGCATGATGCAATGTGACTCCTCATGACTACCCTAATCATCTTATGACCCTAAATCTAATTTACGCTTGAACAAATGATGGGTAACATGAGAATCAAAGAATCACAGAATAG